>CANYCX010228033.1:0-14200 GCA_948193385.1 Breynia disticha f. nivosa | reverse complement strand
GTATCATATAATCAATTCACGATGGAATTGTTTTCAATATTGATTCGTCTAAACCTAGCAATCTCAGCAATTCATTATAGGCCAACTATTATTACGTATATAGAAGCCTAAATAATAAGGTTTACGAATCAATTTAGTAAGTATAAAACCACTGACCTCGAAAAGCAACAAAAGCTAGAAGCTAACATAGTTTATTAATCATTCCTCATTCGTAACGATTCTTCTGTATGTAATTCACAACATACAAGTTATTAACACTCATTTAACAATTCCATTCTTCCTTAAAAGATTCATAACAATCATTTGTCAACTTAAAGTCAACTATTTCTCATTCTTTTCTTAGAACCTATTCATAACAATTTCATCCAACATAAATATAAATTCATTCCAGCATATAAATAGGCTCATTTCAGCTGAAATCATATCCTTCCAGCCTTAATTCCTATGACTTACATGAAAATAACCATTAACAACAATCCAGAAATCAACCCTTTGTAAACCTTTCTTAAACCCTCAAGATTTCCTTTCTTTCCATCAATTTCTCTTACCCAAATCATCCTAACATAAACTAGCCATCAAGTTCATGTTTTCTCTGCATAATTAACATCATTTCCAGCCCAAGAATTATCAAAGAACAATCAGGGAATTCAACAAAAATCCATCCATCAACTTAATATCAACCTAAAGTAAACCATCATCCTTCTTACCTTATGGATTTCTTGAAGAAATCACTCCTTTTCTTCAAAACTCACTTCCTTGGATGATTTATCAAACTTTCTCTGCTGCCCTGCTATGTTTCTCTGCAAGAAATCTGGGTTGGAAGTAAAGTTAGGCTTTGTCGGTTGATCGATCGATAACTTTATATTTTTTTTCCAGAAAACAGGTCAGAACGTGGGGTGGGTAAAAACTATGCGGAGTGGGAACGAACCCGCGTTCTTTCTCTCTCCGCGTTCTTTGCTAACTCCAGGGTTTTTCGATTTTCGTCGATCGTTTCGCGTCAACCTTCGATCAACCTTTCGTATATCTTTATATACTGATATTTTCACATTTATTTAATTTTATTTTAACATGAAAATTTTTTTCGGGATGTTACATATTCTATTTCAGTTTTGAACTAGAATTAAATCAGCAATGACTCTACTCCCTGTCTCCATAAATATCATAGTATTTTACTTTACAAAATTAATTTATTCAAAATATTTATCTTTTTATAACATTAAAATTTATTATTTAATTTTCTTATACTATCCTTAGTTATATTTTTGAATTTAATTCAGGTCATATCATAATAAATAATATTATCAATGCTAATTTATACTTCAAGTTTTAATATGAATAAAAATAATTTAGTAAATTTATCTTATATTAGTTACTTTATAACTATTATCTTAAATAATATAAAAGGAATGAAATGAATTGTTATTCAAAAATAAAATGAGTTTATATTAAAAGTCAAAACACTATCAATTGTGTTGATTTTTTGGTTCTGTATGTTCATTATATCACAATTAGTTAATTGAGATTGACTTTTGCAGCTTAATTTAATATTCATACTAATTTCACCTTTTTATCCACTTAAACGTGCTTAACTAATTATACCAACCATGGTTATAACATTTTTCGTGAGATTAAGATAATTAAAATCAATGATAATAGAATGTAGATTAGAAAAAGTAACGCGCCGTGTGGTCAAAGAAAAGAAAATCATATTACTTCTAAAAAAACTTTAATAGAGATGACAACAGGGATGAGATTTTCGAGGACCCATTTTCTCTTTTCCGTCCTTCAAATCCCGAACCCAAATTCATTCCCACCTCCATTCCCGTCGGGATGGTATTTTGGATGTCATCCCCGTCCCCATCGAGTATTGAGGATCCTTGTACCCGCTTTAATACTAACAGTTAATTTTTTTTAATAATCAAAATAAAATATTTTTTAAAAAATAATTATATATATATATAATTAATATAGATTATTGGGTATTGGATACAGGTATTACTCGACGGGGGCGAAGATTTCCCGTCGGGAGGACAGGGATTTCCTGCGAGATGGAGGGGATACCATCCCTGCTCTCGTCCCCGATTTTTGCAATCGAGAAATCCTCATCCCCGTCTCTGTCCACATACCTAGTCAAAATCGGGATGGGGAACGAGTTCCCTACGAGTTTAGGGTTCAATTGTCATCCTTAAACTTTAGCCTAACTTGTGAGTAGTTTTATCATAATCGAATCAATGATCGAGCTGGAAAAGAAACTGGGTGGTTGGTTCATCGGTTGAATTGGTGGTTTACTGATCAAATTGACAATTTAAAAATAATATAAATAAATAAATAAGTATATATAAATACACAAAATTATTTAATTTTTTTCAATGCTTAAAACTTGTCTGGTTCACTGGTTCACCAAATGAACTAGTTGGTTTTCATTTGTTTAATTCTGACTCGCTTACAGACCGATTTGAATGGTGAACTGAAACCGAACCAATGACCGATTCACCGGTTCATCGGTTTGACTGCCCAGTTCGGTTCAATTTTATAACATTTCTTGTGAGTGACTACTCGTTTCGATTTATGAGTCTGAGATAATATTTTATCATATGTAAGTGGGAATTGTTAAAATAGTACCTTTTATTTTCTTGAAGTTTGTTAATTTGAGTTTTACATACATAATAGTGCTATGTTTGTTTGACGGAAAATAATTTTCTTGTCACAATATTTTTCATGTTTCTGATTTTTATGTTCTAGAATTATATTTTTTGTTATTTAACACTCAAATATTTGAAAATGTAATGAAAAATATAATTATATATTTTAGATAAGAAAATATTTTCTTTAAAAATAAGTTAAAAATAATAATAATTATTTTTTTGCTAATTTTTAAATTATAATTTTGTGAATTATTTTTTATTGGTAATAAATGTTAAAAGATTATAAAAATATTTTCTGAAAAATGAATTCCTCCAAACAAATAGAACTTAAGAAAATTAATAAATATATGATGGAAAATAATTTATTTATTTTTTAAATAAAGCAGTTGATAAAAAAGAAAATGAGTCGGGATAATTAATTGAGGTAATTGAGGTTGTCTAAAAAAAATTAACAAAAAGTTGAATTGGTAATTTTTAAAAAAAATATAAATGTAATTTTAAATTAACAAACTTGAAAGTGGAAAAAGACAATTTAAATAATTGAGTCCACATAAATATACAATCTATTTTGCAAAGCAATCTCCGGCACTTGCCTTGTCTCTTCGTAAGAAACTTTGCAGTGAAGAGATGAAATTGATTTGAATTTAATGTAACTTCTATTGCATGATGTCTTTCACTAACAAATTATTACGGCTGACAATTCATGTCAAGTCGTGTTTAAATGTGTCAATTTATTTATGATTCGCCCTTTAAACTGGTTAAATGAGTCAATTTGTTTATGAAGGATCTCAATACAGAGTAAAACACAAAGCAGTAATTGCAGTAAATAATCTAAATTACGTATCTGATAATCGCAGCGGAAGAATTGAGATCCTCGAGAGATTAACTGATGGTCTCCTTCTTCTACAGACAGATTGCCAAGTCGAAGGCGTGTTCTTTCGCAGCCCTTTCACCGGACGAATCATGAAGGCGCAGAGAAAAGAAGCTGTTCTTTTCTCTGAACGTGAAAACTGATTCACGTTCCTTGGTTACTAGGGTTTCCTAATTTGACCCTTTTATAACATTACAAGATTACCTCATAAGTCCCTTAACTGACAAACATATTGTCAGCCAGTCTTTGTCAGTTAGTTTAGTCTTAGGGGACCCTTGACTGCTAACAGTTTATGAACTGAACTCATTTAACCTTATTTTTTTATTATGTCATAAACAAGTTAACTCGTTTATAATTCAAACTCGTTTATATTCAATTCAAACTCGATTAATTACAGATTGTGTTAGGTCGATTAAACAAATCGTGCAGAGAATTATGATCCTCTACAAAATAGGCACAAACTTTTGCACTAAAAAAGCTAATTCAATTTCATAAGAAATATTGTACTTTGTGCATATTTTAACATTACCATTTTTAATAAAATAATTTCTAGCTAAACCGTTATTGATGCACCATTTGTAGACGATATGTGCAGTCATGATAATAAAATAAAATTATTAGCAAATCAACTAAAATAATCTTAATCACTTAAAATTAAGCATGTGTAAATCAATTATGCACCAATCGAGCACCGTTCTGTTCACTTGCACACATCTTAAAAATTAAATTATTTTAACTAAATTCATAAATTATTTATTCATTAAATGTTATGTGAAATATTAAAAACTTATTAATTCGAGAAAAAGAAATAATTTCTTCAAAATCCAAACAAATTGTGCCGTCAACATTAATCCATTAAAGACCATATGCCCTACTATTTGAAAGGCCAAAAAAAGGTTGATTTCACAGTTATTACAAAGGGATATAAAGCAATTTTAGAATTGAAAAAAACACTAATATGTGTGTTTGCCTCACTTGAATGACAACAAACGTCGTCCGTTCCTAACAACGAAAGCACGATCGGTGTTAGAAATAAATTAGGAGCGTGCCAGGAATTTTACCGTTATTCCAAACGAAAACTGAATAAAACGCGCGAAATCAGAAATTCTAAAATCAAACAATTACAATTTGAGAACATTAGGACGATCTTTTCCCAATGATCCTTAACTCAATGGATTCAAATCGTCAATTTG
Source organism: Breynia disticha f. nivosa (assembly GCA_948193385.1). Classification (NCBI taxonomy): domain Eukaryota; kingdom Viridiplantae; phylum Streptophyta; class Magnoliopsida; order Malpighiales; family Phyllanthaceae; genus Breynia; species Breynia disticha. The sequence goes on along the minus strand of CANYCX010228033.1, from coordinate 9,491 downwards.
ACAATTAATAAAAATAAACGAGAAATAAAAAACCAATCGAAATTGGAGATTGCTAAGAAAAATGAAAATGTCACTAGTTACAATGTAAGATAGTTGCTTTTTGTGAATGTTGATCGATGATCTTCTTTCCTGGATGGCTTTCATATTTATGGTTTATCCTCATGGGGCAATCAATCAATTAAGGCTACTAATTGGTCTCCTTTTCTTTCTTGATCAATTAAATATTTCCTAATCAAACTTTTCTTTTCCATCTGAGAATAAACATGTAATTAATTCAGCAAATTTATGGTTTGACTTTCGCATAATCCATCACAGGCTCGCAGGCTTTTCTTCGTTGTGGGCTCTCCTATGGGCCTGGTTTAAGTTTGGGCCCAAACAATGTGTTCATTTGGACGAGAAGGATTGCATCTCTAAAAGCTTAAAAAGAATGAAGGGAACATTGACAATGAAAGGTAGCTTACTTTGTCCAGCATTTATTGTGAAATTGATTTAATCTGATCTAATTTTATGTGTCTTAATGATGAAATTGATTTTTATTTCAAACATTTTTTTTTATTTCTTCTAATATATTTTAGTTATTTCACATTTTAATTGATTTTCTTTCAAACGTATATTCATTTTCCCATGTTTTTCAGATTTTGGGCGATGAACATACCTTCAACTTCATCCCATAAATTCCGTATTCCAATAAATAACTATAATTTTTGTTATGTATGATTATACATATTGTACGAGTTGAGACCAAACATAACTTAAAAATTTTGATCTCTTAAATCAGTAAGATGTCCTTTCTGAAATAAAATTATGAGAGCACGTGAGTCAGTGTGGACAATACCTTAGTGGTTAAGGTTATATATGGATATGCATATGATAAAAAAATTAGCACTATTTATGGAAACTCGAGCAAAAAATCATCGGTATATAAGTTTCGAAGCCCTTTAGCCTTGATTGGTCACACGGTTTGAAATCGACAGCTCACGGTTCAAGGAATTCTTGAACTGAAATAGGGTCTAGTCGGTTCGGACAGTTTGGTTCCAGATTTGAATTGACAGTTTGGGTTTGATTTTCCATTTAAAATTAACCGAACCGCCGGTTCACGATTCTATGTTTCATGAAAACAAAACCGGAGCAGGATATGGCCATTTCCAGTCAAGTTTTGGTTCTAATTCCAATTCTGATTCGTCGATTCCAGTGCAAAGTTTACAGCTCTAAGAAGGGCTATAGTAGTGCATGCTTGTCACACCTTAATTTGAGTTTATATCCGACGTACAATACGAACCGTTCATAAAAAACCAACACATATTCTACCGACCTTGAAATGCGCTCAAATGACATGAAGCAATTAATAAATCGAAATAATAACAAAAATCATTTTGGTCTCAAAATATATCAAAATAATGGCAATCACCAAAAATATTTCACAAATAGATATGTGTTTGCCTCTTTTTGGGAAGGTGACAAACGTCGTCCTTTTCTCATGTAAAGTAGAAACAATGTTGTTGTCTGATGATGAGTGATTATTAGAATAAAACTGAAATAAAACAGTAAAATACAAAAAAAATATGTAAAAACAAAGTCTGTCAATGGAAAAAATAAGACTGTCAATAACTTGAAAATAACATAAAACAAAGACAACAAGTTGTTGTCAGAGAGATGTTGGTTGATAGGTGTCTCTGCCGTTTCATTCTTCTGGATTTATAGAGCTTTTGGCAAAAATAACTTCCTTTGACAAAAGAAAATTCTTCCTTTGGCAGAAAAGTGTTTCCCTTTGACAGTTATCAAATATTCTCTTAATTGATTCTATTTGTCTTGCGTAGCAAATCAAATATTTTATAAATATTTGATTTATTTTCTTTCATGTCGTATTAATTCCATGATATTTTCTGCCAATTTATTCGTAATGAAATCGGGTTTGTCCGATTAATTCGGTCCACGGACCAGAATTATTTTTTGGTATAAACAATTGCTCCCTACACCAAAAAGCTAAAAATATTTAAGCTTAAGTGATGTATTTATGCCAAATCTTAAAACCAAAACCAAATCACCTTTTCTTAAATTTAGCAAAGCCTCCCACGGGATGTCATTAACGGCTGAGCCTTTGTCCACTAATACCCTGTCCAAGGACTTTCCATTGACATGAGCCTTTATGTACAGTGGTTTGGTATGATTTTCTTTCTAACGGGAACCCAAAAGCCAATGGCTTGCTAACCTGCCTCATAGAGTCTTCCTTTAGTAGTGGTTGGTCCTCAATTTCAACCTTCTGGAAAAGATCAAACATCATTTCCAGATCCCCCCCAATTAAGTCTACCTGCCCCCAACCTCTACTCTGCGGGCTAGGTTACTTGTACTAGCCAAGGGCACCCTTACCTTATCCATAGGCTCTTCCTCCTTAAATCTATTGATGGGGTGTCATTGCCCCAACCCTTTCTTTTATGGGCTGGGTTATCTTCTCCTACCCTAGGAGTAGTCCATTGACAGCAAGTTCAAAGTTGTCACTGCCCCCAAGTGTAACGTTCCGAATAATGAAGGGAGCTTTGGGGGTCTCCTCCCTCTTGTATTGGGTTTGGTAGACTGTGGCCACCTATTTATCCTTGTCAGCATCTAAGTTTCCTCTAACTTCAACTCCACTAGCCTCCTTGGGTGCCTTCTCATGTTCATTCTCAACACGAACCACTAGCACAAGTGGTGACTCAGGCCTGGAAACTCTCGACTATTTCCTTGGAAGGATTCTGCACGAAAACCACAGTTCCTTGAGTCACAGTCTGAGTCACCACTTGTGCTAGCTGGGCCATTAACTGGGTTAACATTTGAGTCATTTGTTCCATTGACTTCTGCATTGTCTGGATCATGTCATGCGTGTTCTGGCCTGAAGGCACCTCCAGCGCACTAGGAGCCGTGGAACTATTCGCCACATCCATGACTTTGGCTTCAGCTTCCTGATTTCTTGTAACTACTATTTTCAAGACACGTCCCACCGGGCGTGCCAAATTGTTTCCCTCTTTTTGAGGAAGGCGACAAACATCGTCCTTTTCTAATGTAAAGTAGAAGCAAGGTTGCTATCTGATGATGAGTGATTGTTACAATAAAACCAAAATAAAACAGTAAAATGTAAGAAAATATGTAAAAACAAAGGCTGTCAATGAAAAAAACGAGGTTGTCAATGGCTTGAAAATAACATAAAACAAAGACAAAAAGTTGCTGTCAGAGAGATGTTGGTTGATGGATGTCTCTTCGGTTTCATTCTTCTGGATTTATAGAGCCTTTGACAATAATACCTTTCTTTGACAGAAAAATACTTTCCTTTGGCAGAAGATTATTTTCCTTTGACATATATCACATATTCTCTTAATTGATTCTATTTGCCTTACATAACAAATCAAATATTTTCTAAATATTTGATTTATTTCCTTTCTTGTCGAACTGATTCTATGATATTTTCTGCCAATTTATTCGTAATGAAATCATACTTGTCCGGTTAATTCAGTACGCGGACCGAAATTATTTTTTGGTGTAAAAAATATGAAATATTGAATAAAATAAAATAGGTCGGATCAAGAATTCACATTCGCTCCCAAAAAGACGGCTAGAGAAATACTAGAGTGGATCAATATTCCCTAAAACCTAAAATTGGGTATTCATTTTATTCAAACAATAGAGTAAAAGTTTTTTTACAAAATTTTAGGAAACAAGCCGAATTAATTCACATACTAAGAACAAAAAAACTCAAAAAAAATTGGCAAACTAATAAGTCAAAACTTATACATGTCTCTTCCACTATGGAATCAAAAATCAAACAATAAAACATTAGTTAAATAGTATTGACTTACAAAATCATTGAGAGCTACTAATCTCCCAAATGGCGTAGGAGCTAAGGCCATCTCCAACCACATATTCAAAAATACAGTATTCTTACTCAAAAATACAGCAGCTACAGTATTTACTCTATTTCACTCCAATCAGCTTTACTCTATTTCTATCACTAAAAAGAATATTCCAAGTATATTCATATATAATATATTTTTTAATTAAATTTAACAATCAACTAATAAATATAATTATTTTACGTATAAAGTATCATTTAAATATCAATAAGACATTAATACATAAAATATTATTTTTAAAAAGATACGTATCGATGTTTGTTGCATTATTAACTAAAACTATTATTATATTAAATTATTTGTCTCATTTTTTTGAAAAATTGATTATTTATTATTTAATTGTTATACTTATTATATTTAAATTAAATTAATTTTTTAATTTTAATTCAATTATTTATTTATTATATTAAAATTATTTAAAAATTATAATATTAATTATATATTTAAATAATATTTTAAAATTAAAAAATTATTTCATTTAATTTAAAAAAACAAAAAAATCAAAAAAAAAATAAAAATTGAATGGCGTAGCCGCATCCCATGGGGTGCGGTAAATTGGAGGAATGGAGGGTCCGATTGGACCCCTCCACTCCACGCCAAACATCTCCACCCATGCCTCTTTGGCGTGGGTTGGAGATGGTCTAAGAAAGATTCTACAACATCTTATTTGTGAGGGACAAGATAACCCAAAACACCATAGCTTTTTTGCTCTTCTAATATTTCCTCTTGTTGTCACTCAATCATATAACACTTTTATTATGAATTCTCTCTTTAAAAAAAATTATTAAAATAAAGATTCATAACCACTTAATGTAATAAAAATAAATTTAAATTTATTTAATAAAATATATTTTTAATTTACATGATTTAGACATTTTTAATTAAATTAAAAAGAAACTTCAATAAGTCCTATATTAAAAGAACTCGTATTAGATTTTTTTTTCCCATCATACCATTTTCCTTCATCACGAAGGGTTTCATTAAATGTGTGATGTCGCATTAGCTTTGATTCTACATATTTTCTTCATTTTTTTTATTTTTTCAATCTTTTTTTTTTCTTCAATATAATTTGTCTTTCCACTCACTTTTTCTTTCTCGTTGCTATATTTTCGTGATTTATTTGTTTAGGTATTTATATATCATGTTAAAAAGTTTTAAGTTACATAGCATCTCTGAATTTTTTTAATTAAATATTTTATTTCATATATTATTATTTAATTATACACTATTTTTTTAAAAAAATTCCATTATTTTGATTAATTTATTTTTTCAAAATGTGAAACAGTTAATTTAAAAATTGATCTTTTTAGAGACTAAGTAGTTAAAAATATTTTTGTAAGAATATTTTTTTAGGAATTGAAAAGGAAAGAGTTAAAAAAATTGGTAATAGTTATGGATTTATAATAGAGTTTAAGGAAGAGTATAATTACTAAAAAATTGTAATTTAATAAGAGAAAAGTTTAATATGTTACTGAAATGACATGACAATTAAGCATTTGAAGTGTCTAATTGCTAATATTTCCTTAATGTGGGAGCATCCCAACGCGAAAGTATGGAAGAGGTTGCGGAGTCTTAATGTTCCGGCAAAGATTAAACACTTTATTTGGAGGGTGGGGACTGGGGACAGATCTGGTTCCGACTAGGTGCAGGCTTCGACGCAAAGGAATAAGGGCGGAGCAGGTTTGCTGTCCTGTTTGCAATGGTTTGGATGAAACAATTTGACATGTGCTGTTTGAATGTTCTTTAGCTATTCGGGTTTGGAATGGGTGTAACCTGAATGAAATTTTTGGATGATCGGGGATGGAATCGGCCTTGGATTGGATTACTGAAATGTTTATGACTTGGGGCAATGATAAATGTGGTCTGGCATGTTATGTGGTACGGTGTTTGTGGACTAATGATCAGTTATGGAAGGGAAAGGGGCATAGAAGTATGGATATTGCGCTAAAAGCCAGAAGGTTATGGCACTAATGGAAGGGGTAGGAGTGAATTATGCGTGGTGAGAATGGAACGATGGAGTAATCCCGCTGGTGGTACGCTGAAGGCAAATATTGATGCAGCTGTGGTGAAGGAGGAAGGAAGGGCGGTTGGGGCCTGTGTGGTGAGGAATTGCAATGGGGTAGTTGTGGAGTTTTGAGTTAAACATCTGATTGGAGTTGTGGAGCCTAGGATGACAGAGTTGATTAGTATTCGGGAAGCAATGACGTGGATAAAGAGGTACAACGTGGGTAACCTGGTGGTGGAATCGGATGCTGCTGTGGTGGTTAAAGCAATTGTAACTATGTTACCTGACTTTTCCTATTTCGGTGATATCGTGGATGATTGTCGGGTTCTTAAAGATGGTTTTTCTAATCGGAAAATTACGTGAATGTCCGATTTTGTGTTTTCAATTATAGGAATGTCAGGGAATGTTTGTTCATTTTTGTTTATGTCAGTTCTAGTTCATCAATTATATGAATACCCGATTTTGAGTTGACAATTGTAAAAATATCAGGGTATGTTCATACATATGTTTAGTATTCATTGTTGTTCGTTATTGTTCATATATCGAAAGAATAAAAAGTGACATTTTTTTTTTTAAAATATGAAATCGGACATTCATATAATTAATGAATTAGAATCTGGTATAAATAAAAATAAACAAATATATACTGAAATTACTATAATTTCAAACTTAAAATATAATAGTTTACATAATTATCTGTTTTCTAATATATCCTTTAGTTTTGTTAGAAGGTCTACTAATGGCCCACTCGTTAGCTCGCGGCTTCCGTTTTGGGCCTGACTGCTGTGGTTGAGAGTGCTCTTTACATATTGTATTCTACCTTCTTTTGATATTGATAATGAATGATTTGATTTTGGTTTCAAAAAAAATATTTCCTTAATGTGAGATGTATTAGGACAATTACACTCTTATTAAACAGATTTTTTTTATCAAATTTTAAATTTGAGAAAAATCAAAATAGAATAGATTAGAATTATGAATAAAAGACACGGAGGGAACAAGAAAAAATAAGAATAATATATAAATACATAATTTTACAAAAAAAAATATAAGTTTATCATTTAATTTTTTTGACTTACTATTTTTAAAAACAAACTATCTTATTTTATAAAAAAATATAGAGAAATTTTTGACAAATACTATTTTTTAAATATTTTCTCATTTTTACTACCATTCAAATATTCTTAACACTAGCACATTTCTTAAAATATTCTTTTAAAATTACTATTCCCTTTAACTGTAACTTATTTGTTAATTTCTTTGTCTATTTTTTCTATGTACATGAGACACTCTTTAATAGAATAATTCAGGTTGTATTAAATCAATATTTTAAATGTGTTGGTTGTTAATGAATACTTAAAGTTGTATTTTTGTTAAAATATTTGTCAAAGATAGATTAGTGTAATTTACCCTATTTTTACTTATTTGTTAATTTCTTTGTCTTGTTTTAAATGTATTGGTTGTTAATGTATTTAAGTTTTGTATTTTTGTTTAAATATTTGTCAAAGCTAATATTAGTGTAATTTACCCAGTTTTTTAACTACTTTAATTAACGATTATAATTTGTATAAATTTTTTTCTCTGAACCACGAGATATTTTGAGCACTCCAGACTAATCACCAGTCGAGCTAGGTAAGATCATAAGGGTCGAACTCGAGATCTATGATTAAGCTAAAATAATCCTACGCCAGTTGATCTAAGCGCTCGATGGTTATAATTTCTATGAATGAACTTGCATAATTGCGTAAAGTTACGAAAAGTCTCGTGTTTGTGCATTATGGATGGGCCCATATTTGAATTGGGTTCAAGTTCCTTCTAAACAATAGTGATGACTCATCCGTACGAGTGCGTTGACGAGAAACAGCCATTTATGCTCCTTCTAAACCCTAAGTGCTGATATTCATATGGAAGACGGCAATTTCAGATAAATTTCTGAATCAATTCCAATATCTGAACTGAATTCATTGAAATGATTCACTTGTTCCTTGTATAATATAGATATGTAGCTCGTAATTCCAACAGAAATGCAGCACCGTTCGTGTAATTTTAGGCAGGATTTCTTTCAGGTCACAGTAATATCATCATCTGGAGAGAGCCATAAGTCGAAAAATAAATTAAAAAAAAATACAAAATTATGGTAGAAATTACAATCGATTATATTGAAATGTGTGATGACATTTTATGCTTAAAAAATGATACACTTTATATATATCGATAGTATATTGTCTGCATTGTCTGGTTACAAGAAGCACCATTATAGGATGTGAATAACTCGATTGGAAGAGCTTTGTCGTCTTTGTAATTCTAGCCGACTCGAACTGAAATTAATCTGACGTGCTAAAAATACTTTAAAAAAAAAAGGATGTGAATAAGAGAATCCAGGTAGCTACTGGAGTCCACAATGACAGCAAAAAGGCGATATGGGTAGTTAGTGGATTTATATAATTTTATTCCAAGTCAAAGGAGTTGTTATTTTGAGGTTGAAATCTTGAAGAAATGTGTCGAAATCACCTACATTTCATGCATTTTCCACTTCTTTATAACCATCATTTAAAATATATGTTTATATATAAATATTGCAATGGTGATTGGTAATCATATTGTAGTAAGATCAAACAAACATACATATATGTTTGTTCAAAATAAGGGAAAAACAAAGGCGAAAGTGTGTTATTCAGCTTTATTCACAGAGGCAACGTGAATGGCGCACTCCACTTTCTTCTTTACTACTTTTCTAAATCTCAAGGATATACCAAATATTATCATGTGAATAATTTATATCTTTGTTTCTGAAGCTGTTTTCATCTTCGAAATTGTTATTTGTCTCATGAATTCTTGAGTGACGACTCGTAAAATGGTTCTTAACAAGGACACTATATAATATTTCATTTGATATTATGTAAAATTATATAATTTCTTATTTTTTGTTACATAATGTAGTTGTGTAACTTTTCATCTTTTAAATTGTTAATTTTTATATATGTTACATAATGAATGAACGCATCAGATCAAAAGTTATAAAATCTAATGATAGTGAAGACGTCTTCGCCAACAGTAGACCCTACCAAAGAAGCCACCACTTTCTTAATCTAGTTTCTCCTTTAATTCATCTCTTCTATCGATCTCTAACCTTTTCAACATGTCCAAAGAGGAGTGCATGAAAGCTCTTTCTAAGGACATCAATAATGGTAAACCCCATATAGGGGTTTATCAAGGTGTCAACTCAGCATTCCATTAACTTTTTATCTATAAACCTCAACTCTTTAAAATCTTCCTAATATTATAAACATCATCATCCACTTTAATACTCAATTAGTTGAGACCCACAACTCAAAAAAATAAAATAAAAACTACAACATTTACACACTAAAAAAATAAAAAAATAAAAAAATACTTTATCTAATGGTGTGGTCCACATTTAGTGGACCCCACAAATGTTTGAGCGCTTCACGGCTGTGAAGCGCTATACCAATTTAAACCTCTCCCTAATGGGAGAGGTTTTTATGATGCGGTTCATGGGGGATCATGAACCCCATTAGTGATGCCCTAAACACCCCAACATCAACACTGTTATTACTTCCACAGCTACTCTTGAGTCTTTTCAA
>CANYCX010227770.1:0-14970 GCA_948193385.1 Breynia disticha f. nivosa | reverse complement strand
GATCGAGTCATCTCGAGATTCCAACGAGACACAGTCGAAGCATGCTCGAGTCATACCAAGATGGGGTTGAGTCATATCTAAACACGCTGTAAAGTTAAACTCAGATCACACCGAGACACGGTCAAGTTATGAAATTCACACAGAGATGGAGTTGAGTCACATTAAGAGGGGATGGAGTAATGCCGAGACTTTGTCAAACACGGCGAGACAGGGTCGAGTCACAATGAGAATGGGTCGAGTCACGACGAGATAGGGTCAAGTCATGGCGGGACAGGGTCGAGCCATGCCGGGATGAGTTCGAGTCACACTGAGACGTAGCAACGCCGAGACATGAAGGAGTACGGCGAGACGAGGTCGAGTCATGCCGAGGCGTGGTCGAGTAACCCCGAGACGAGGATGAGCCTAATCAAGACATGGTCGAATCACTCAAGGATGCAGTCAAGCCACACCGAGAGGGCTCGATTGACGCTGTGATGGAGTCAAGTCACAATGATCACGGTAGAGACACAACATGACAGGATCGAGTCATGTTAAGAGGGGATCCAGTCACACTGAGACACGGTTGAGTCACGTTGAGATAGGTTGAGTCACACCGAGACGTGGTCGAGTCACGATGAGACTAGGTCGAGTAATGTCGATGTAGAGTCGAGTCACGTTAATAGAGAGTCGACTCAAATAGAGATGAGGTTGAGTCCTGTCGAGACGTAGTCATGTCACGCCGAGACACGACAAAGTCCTACTTAGATCATGCCGAGACGTTCTCAAGTCACAATTGAGTCACCGTCAAATCACTCTGAGATACAGAGAATACTCTAAGACGGGGTCGAGTCACGTCGAGCTGCAGTCGAGTCTCGCTCAGCTGATGCCGAGACATGGTCGAGTCAAACTAAGATGGGTTCGAGTCTTGTCAAGACGTGGTCGAGACACACTGAGATGTGGTTGAGTTACACCGAGACACAGTCGAGTCACACCGAGATGCAATGGAGTCAGGACGACACGGGTTTGGGTCACGTAACATAGCAAGACGGAGTCAAGTCACGCTCAGATCACTTTGAGACGACGTCGAATAATGGTGGGACGGGGTCGAGTCATGTTGAGATGGAATCGAGTCACACTAAAACGTGGTTGAGTCACGTTCAGATCTTACTGAGACACAGTCGAGTAATGCTGAGACAAGGCAGAATCACGTGGAGACACGGTCAAGTCACGTTGAGACGGGGTCAAGGAATTCGAAGACATTGTCGAGATGCATCTACCTATGCTGACACGCGGTTAAGTCACACTGAGATGCTGTGGAGTCACGTCGATATGCGATCGAGTCTTGTCAAGACGCAGTAAAGTTGCGCCTGAATCACACCGAGACACAGTCGAATCTCGCCTAGACGGGGTCGAGTCACTTTGATATGCGGTCGAGTCACGTTGAGACGCGGTTGAATCACGCCTTGACGTGGTTGAGTGACACCGATATGCGGTCCAGTCACATCAACACACGATCGAGTCATGCCAAGACAGAGCTGATGTTTAGTTTCTAATGAGTTCTAAGGTTTATGGCAACAGAAATAACAAGTAAAAACTCAAGAAAGACAACCAAGATCATCATCAAAATTGAGATTAACAACATATTGATGTATAGTTGGTAACTAGTTATTGTAAAAACAAAAATTTTAATAAAAAAGACTTACTTTTCTTCCTCTCCTTCTTTAGGACTATTTAAGAAAGGTAATGAATTTAATAATTCATAAATCTAGGCGGTTTCTAGTAAGACACTATGATCATCCTAAATTAAATAGCTAACACGCAGTGTTAACATTGCTACTACAATTCAAATTCATCCCTTGACCTCCGATATCATGATTAGCATAAGACATGCCTCAAACACCCTTATTTGGTGCTAGATCACTTTCTTAATCTTTATGACAAAATTGATAAGTTCGAATAAATGAAGTAATCATTTCATTCGGGAGTGGCCACACTCTTCCCAATCTTTTCTATCAAGCGGTTAGTGATATCTTCTTTCTTTTTCATGAGAGGGTAAATCCCTTCACTTCACTCAAGCTTTTACTTGTGATGCTTAGCATACCCAATCATACCCATACTTGTCAACCTTTTATGGTCACGTTAGGCGTATGTCAATGTACACTAAAAATCACAAGAAGAGACATAGTGATTTTCAGTCCAAGGATAATATTTGACCTTATAAATAGTGATTGCTCTCCAAATAGAATGTCCTTACATTGTCCCTATGCACTTTGTTAGATATCCTAAATATCTGTGACCCGTAGAACATGATCACCTACAAAGTACATACTAATGTTAATAGGAAACAAGCGGCTAGGGATATTTAGAATGTCAATCTCATAACTTCCAGGTTCTATATCAAGGTCCTCAACCTTGATACCGCAAGCGCTTAATTAACATTCTTAGATATTTTATCAAACACATATTATCGGTCAATAGATGAAGTGATAAAATGATGCCTCATAATTTTTTACTGAATAATAAAAGTTACAAACAATGTATTGGGCTAGGGCTTACATTAACAGTCGAGACACACCGAGACTGGTTGGATAATGGTATGACGCGGTCGAGTCACGCTCTGATCCCACTGATACGAGACCTTATTACGCCGAGACGGGGTTGAGTCATGCTGAGGCACAGTCGAGTTTTGCAGGGATGCGATTGAGTTATGCCGAGATGTGGTAGGCTCACGCCAAGACAAGGTAGAGTTTTGTTGAGACAGGGTTGATTCATGCTAAGAAGCGATCGAATCACGCTATGGTCACACTGAGGCATAGTGGATTCACTCCAGAATGCTCTCGAGTCACGTCGAGATGCGATCGAGTCACAATGAGACGGGGTCGAATCATAGGAGAAGCGGTCGAGTCAGGGCAAGAAGCGATTGAGTAATGATGCCAAGACAAGGTCAAGTCACGCTAAGATCACACCGAGACACGGTCGAGTCATGCTCTGATCTGCCAATACGTGGTCTATTCGCGCTGAGACAAAGTCGAATCATGCCGAGACGCAGTCCAGGAAAGATCATGACAGATGGGATCGTGTCACGCTCGTGTCAAGCAAAGATGTTGTTGAGTCACGATGGGATCCCATCGAGACATGGTCTAGTGACATTCGAATCATGCCGAGATGCGGTCAACTCACATTTGGATCACATTGCGAAAGGATCCAGTCATGCTGAGATGCAATCAAATCACGCTCGGATCAAGACAAAATACGGTGGAATCACGCCGAGACGGTGTCAAGTCACACCGAGACGGAAGAGTCACACCGTGACAAGATCGACTCACCCTGAGAAGTGGTCGATTAAGGCTAAGATAGGCTTGAGTGACACTGAGACAAGCTGGAGTCACGCCTAGATTCAATCAAGTCATGTTTAGATCACGTCAAGATATGGTCGAGTCACACTTCAATTCCGTTAAGACGAGGTCTAGTGACATTTTGATCACACTAAAAACGTGGATGAGTCACACTAGGATTGCACTAAGACACGGTCGAGTCACAGTCAAATCCCGCCGAGACGTGGTAGAGTCATTCTTAGATCCTCCTGAGACGCTATTGAATCACATTAAAATGTAGTCGAGTCACGTCAAGACGGGATTGTCACGTAGAGACAAGGTTGACTCATAGTCAGATCATGTCGACACGTGATTGAGTCACACTCGAATGACGTCGACACGCAGTCCAGACATGCTGCAATCATGCTGAGACGCGTTCGAGTCACGTTCGAGTTACCTAGAGTTGCGATCGAGTCACGTCGAGATGGGAACGCTCAGATCCCACCATGATGCAGTCAAGCCACTCTCAGATCATGTCTAGACGCGGTCACGCTATGCTGAGACACGGGCGAGTGACTCTAAGATCAAGTCTGGTTGTGGTCAAGTCATGTCGAGCGTGGTTAGTCATATTGAGACGGGTTCGAGCCACACCAAGAAGCGGTCTAGTGATGCTCGAATAACGGCGAGACAGGTCGTGTCACCCTCGAATCCTCCAAGACGAGGTCAAGTCAAGCTAAATCCCATCGAGACGCAGTCGATTCAGGCTCAAATCATGTCGAGATGTGGCCGAGTCAACATCAGATCATGTCGAGACACGGTCGAGTCATGCTAAATCACAGGAAGACATGGTCGAGTCACTCTCGAATCACACGAGAAGCAGTCGAGCTGAGCTTAAATAACGCTGACATGCGGTCGAGTCATGCTCGAATCACGTCAAGATGCATTCCAATTATGCCCAAACAGGGTCGGGTCACGTCGAGATAGGGTGAAGTGTAGGTGACATGTAGTCGAGTCACACTCGAACCACACCAAGTTGCGGTCAAGGAATGCTACGATCACATCAAGACGAGGTGAATTCATGTAAAAACTAGGTTCAGTCATGCCGAGATTGGTCGAGTCATAGTGAGATGAGGTTGAGGCACACTCGAATCATGCTGAGACTCAGTTCAGTCACGTTGACCTACGGTCCAGTCAGGATGAGATGTGATCAAGTGATACACTGATCACGTAGAGATGCGACCAAGTCACGTCGAGATAGAGTCGAGTCACGTTGAGATGGGGTTGAGTCGTGCTTAGATTACTGCAAACTACAGTCGAGTCATGATTGTATCAAACTTAGTCACCCCGAAATGCGGTCGATTCACACTAGAATCATGTTGAGATAAGGTCGAGTCACGCCGATACAGGGTCGAGTTATACCGAGACGCGGTCAAGTCACGTTAAGATTCAGACAACTCAAGTTTAGATCATACCGAGACTCGGTAAGTCTAACTTTTATTGCGTACAAATGCAGTCGACTAGCGCACAGATAGTACTGAGATGCGATCGAATCACATCGAGATAGGGTTGACTCACCCTGATACAGGGTCGAGTCTCGCAGTGAGTCGGACAAGTGACGCTGAGATCACGACGAGAAGCGATCAAGTCATGTCGAGATGGGTCAAGTCTCATCGATACGAAGTCGAAATAAGGTTGAATTAGCACGAAATACGGTTAAGCCTCGTCGAGACGGGGTTAAGTGACACTGGGATCACGTGAGATGCGGTCGAGTCAAGCTCAGATCCTATCGAGACGCGGTCGAGTCGTTCTCGAATCTCGTTGAGACACGATTGAGTCACACCAAGATGGGATAAACTCACATAGTGATGAGGTCGAGTGACGCTCGGATCATGCCAGACGTGGTCGAGTCACCGCGAGATAGGGCTGAGTCAAGCCGAGACAGTGTCGAGTTGCACAGAGACGCAGTTAAATCACGCTGAGATGTGGTCGAGTCAAGCCGAGAAGGGGTTAAGTCATGTATAGATGAGGTCGTGTCACGTTGAGACGTGATAAAGTAATGCCAAGATGGGTCAAGCCACGCCGAGACGCAGTTAAGTCACACTTCGATCCCGTCGAGACATGATTTAGTTTCGCTAGAATGACACTGAGACATGGCCTAATCACACTTGGATCATGTAAAGACCTGGTTGAGTTTCACTCAGATCGTGTTGAGACGCAGCTGTATCAACCAGCGATGGGTCAAGTCACGTTGAAACAAGGTGAAGTCATATTGAAACAATGTCAAAACACACTGACACGCGGTCCGAGATTGGTCGAGTGACGCGCGAGACGGGTGAAGTCACGCCGAGATTGGTCGAGTCACGCTGTAACTCTGTCGAGTCACACTGTCATTCTGTCGAGTCACACTCGAATAAAGTGGAGATACGGATGTGTCAAGCCGAGATGGGTCAAGTCACGTAGAGAAGCAGTCAAATCACACTGAGTCGCAGTCGTGTCACATTGGGTCACAATTAAGTCACACCGATACATGGTTAAGTCACGCTAAGATGGAGTCGAGTCGCGCTCGAATCACACAGACATCAATAGAGTCACGCCTAGATGGGTCTAGTCATACTGAGATCATGCTGAGACATGGTGGAGTCACGCCGAGACTGGGTGGAGTCATGCTTCGATCACGCTGAGAAACGGTCGGGTCACACTTAGATTCCAATTAGACAAGGCCTAATCATGCTCAGATCACACCGAAGCGTATTGGAGTCATATTGGCATAGTGTCTATTCACAACGAGACAGGATCAAGTCATATTGAGAGGCGATCGACTCACGCTTAAATGAAATTGAGACACAGTCTAGTTATACTGTGCTCACGTCGAGATGCGGTCTAGTCATGCTCGGATCACATGGGGACACATTCAAGTCATGCTTAGATCATGCCAAAAATGCAGTCGAATCAAGCTCGGATCAAGTAGAGATGCAGTCGAGTGACGCTCAGATAGCGTGGATACAGGGTCAAGTCACGGCAAGAGACGGTCGAGTCACACCGAGACAGGGTGGAGTCATGAGGAGATGCGGTTGAATCTTGCAAAGATGGGTAGAGTCACGGGGAGATGCAGTCGTGACGCGGTTGAGTCATATTTTGATGTTGTCGAGTAGCGCTAAGACAGGGTCGAGTCAGTCCGTGACATAGTTGATTCACGACAAGAGGCAATTGAGTCATTCTCGGATCATACTATGATGAAGTCTTGTCACATCAGGACATAGTTGAGTCACATCGAGACGGGTTGAGTCATGCAAGGACGAGGTCGAGTCACACTGGGACGCTGTAAGGCCCCAAAAATACTAAAATTTAGGAGGATATAATTAAATATATAACGAGGATTGAGTCAGAAAAGAACAATAGGAAATGAAATGGAATTAAGCCAACACAGGATTGGCACGGACTGGGCACAATCAGCGGCAAAATGTACTACACATTTGGAGCATGAGTTATGTCTGTGGCATGTGCAAAAAACTTGGCTGAAGGCCCTCTACATGGACGTGTCAAGTGGCGTGTTGTGCGGAACAAGTCAGGCACAGATTGCGTACAAGGGAATCAATTAGAATCTCCAAAACAGCTCAAACACACATAAAAACATCCCAAAAACTATAGCTTCGTTAGTGAGTGATTTCTAGTATAAGGAGGGGAGTTTCTTACGATTTAGACCCTTTTTGTAAGTAAAATCTATAACTTAAGGTCATGCCTGTTACGAATTTTGTTGGAATTTGAAGGATTTTATGAATAAAATCAAGTTCGAATTAGGTTGAAGGTACATGAGAGTGGAAGAATGGTTAGTGAAGGTGGTGAACATGTAGGGTTTTAAGAAAATGTAGGAAGAATTTGGGGATTTGGGATACATAGGAAAAATTGGTAGTATGGTTAGGAAATTGGCTTAATTGATTTGAAAATGAAATTGTGTAGGAGACGGAAATTAGAACCTGAGTCGAGATTGAGTGCCGAACACGCGACTTTGCGAATTTCGAGGTAAGTGCACCGAAACACTCTTACCTTTGTATGTCTTGTTTTTGTATGGTAAACTTTTCTTCGCAAAATTGTATGATGAAACGAATGTGTTTTATGAAAGTGAATTGAATTGTGTGTATTGAATTAGAAGACTGAATGATTAATGTGTGTGGCATGGCAATGTGGATGTTAAATGTGACTATGAACTATTGAATGGAAAATGATAAATGTGGTGGTTATGGAATTTGCATATTGGAATGTTGGGTATTGAATGAGTATAAATGATATGTAATTGTTGGTTTTGGGTTAATGTGAGTTGTGTTGAATAGTTCATAGTCACATTTAACATGCTTGTGTGGCATGGCAATGTGGATGTTAAATGTAATTTATGTTTAAGTTGATGGAATGTTGGGTGTTGAATTATCTATATGCTTGTGTTGTTTGTCTTTATAAGATGTTGAATCTTATGACATGGCATGACATCTCATGATGTGTGTGATCATGGTGAGAACTAAAAAAAGGGGATAAGCCCAAGAGAGAGAAAGAGTGATAGTTCTAGAAATGATAAACAAGAGGAATAAGCACACAAATGAAAAGTGCGAGAGCTCTAATTGAGAAAAAATGGGGGGATAAGCCCACAGAGAGATCTCTCGAGTGATTAAAAAGAAAAAGGGAGAGATCCCTTAAGATGAAAAGGAAAGAGAAGTCCTCGGGGCATGCATTTTGCGTGTTGTATTAACATTAATAATGCATTGCATGAAATGGTTTTTTAATGTGAATGACAATTGTGAGTAATTGGGAAGGTTGAATGATGTTTGAAGTATGACGAGAATTGTTTTGTTATGATGCATGTTGCTGGAAATGTTCTGGATTGTTGTGTGTATGTGTGATGAAATGAAATGCCTTATTTGAGTTGTGAATTGAAAGTTCTAGAAGGTCGGCACGGTGGTCCCGCCAACTGGCACGACATCATACTAGGCCATTGGTAGACCCAAGTTGCATGCACGCCATCGTACTAGGAAGCGCTATGACTGTGCTGAATCTTAAACAAAGAAGTACGAATATTTCCATAAAGTGCCTGAGACTCTAAAATGAACTAGTACTTATACACTACATAACTTGGTAAGTGTTGTAGGTGTACTTACTTGGTTTAATTACTCACATCGATTGGTTTAAATTTGTTTAATGCAGAGCATTAGTAGGTAGTTGATAATTGCAGAGTCGCAACAACTTCTTAGGATGCGGTATTCGACGAGTTAGGTCGGCGGCTCAAATTTTTCGAAATTTCTTGTCAACATATGCATTTGATCATAGTTTAAATACTTTTCACATTTTGTAAATTGGCCACATTTTTTGCATCACGATTTTACACATTTTGGATACATTACATGCTTAATGAATAAGTATGTTGGGGGGTTTTCAATGTTCCTTTGTGTGTTTATTAGTTTTTTTCCAAAATGAAAAAAATGAGTGCCTTTTACTTATTTAATTAAAATGTGTAATAGGGGTTCACAGACGCAGTCGAATGACATTGGGACGCGGTCGAGTGACACTGGGACTGGTTCGAGTCATACTAAGACACGACCAAGGCATGCCTGAGTGATGCTAGGATGCAGTCGAGTCATGTTGAGACACGTTGAAGTCACGCCGAGACAGGTCAAGTCACGCCGTAATGAGGTCGAGTCACGTGAAGATGTAGTCTAGTCAGGCTAAGACGAGGTGAAACAATACTCAGATCATGCAGAGACGCTGTGAAGTGACGCTCGGATCGCGTAAAGACGTGGGGACGTCACGTTCGAATAACTCTGGGACATGGTCAAGTCACAGCGAGATGCGGCTAAGTTAAACCTGTATCACGCTAAGATAGGGTCGAGCTACATTGAGTCGCAGTCAAGCCATGTCGAGACGGGTAACACAGAGACACGATTCAGTCATGACGAGATGAGGTAGATCCACGTTGAGACACGATCCAGTCATGTTCGGATCACGTCGAGTCACAGTCGAGTCATGCCTAGATAAAATCAATTCAAGTTGACACGGGTCGAGTCACGCGGAGATGCAATCGAGTCACCTTGAGACGAGGCCGTTCCACAATGAGACAAGGTCGAGTCAAGTCGAAACGCAGTCGAATCACTGTGAGACGATGTTGACTCACGTCGAGATGCACTCGAGTAATGTTCAGATCTCGTTGAGATGCAGTCTAGCCATGGTCCCATCCGGCCAAGATGCGGTCTGGTCAAGATCGAATCACGCCAAGAAGCAATCGAGTCACAGTTGGATCACACCAAGGCATAGCCAAATCATGCTCGAATCATACTGAGAAATAGTTTAATATTGTCGAGATGGGATCGAGTCATGCTGAGACAAGGGTAGAGTCGCACTCGGATCATGCTAACACAGTCTAACCACGTCGAGCGGTAGTCGAGTCCAGCCTGGATCATGCCGAGATGCTATGAAGTCACGCCTGGATCATGCCAACATGCGGTCGAGTATTCCGTGATGAGGTCTGGTCATATCGAGACGAGGCTGAGTCACGCAGTGACACGGTTAAGTCACTCTTATATCACACTGAGGCGTGATCGAGTCCCACAAAGACATGGTCGATTCATCCGGAGACAGGGTTAAGTAATGTAGAAACGCAGTCTAGTCACACCGATAAGGGGTGAGTCACCATTGGATCCTTCCGAGAGGTGATCTAGTCACGCTCGTATCTCGTCGAGAGGCGATCAAGTAATGTTTGGATCAGATCGAGACGCAGGGGGTCAAGTCACGCTCAAATCACGTTGAGACGAGGTCGAGTCAAGGAGAGAAAAGGTTGATTAATGTCGAGACGTGGCCAAAATTCAGTTGAGTCACTCCGAGACAAGGTCAAGTCATGCAGAGGTCGAGTCACATTCGGATTGCGCATAGACGTGGTCGGGTCGTGCTCGAATCACATCAAGACGTGGTTGAGTCACACTCAGATACTGTTGAGAGGCGGTTGAATCAAATCACGATGGGTCGAGTCATGTCAAGACGGGCTTGAGTCACCCCAAAATGCAGTTAAGTCAAGCTCGGATCATGTTGATACACAGTGGAGTCATGCTGGGATGACACCTAGACACAATCAAATTACGTTGAGATTAGGCCGAGTCACGTCGAGACAGAGTCGAATAGCGTGAGACACCACTAACTTACACATGAAGCACTCCTAGACGCAGCCGACTCACGCCAAAATGAGGTAGAGTCACCTTGAGACGCGGTCGAGTCACACTGAGAAAGGGTCAAGTTATGTCGATACGAGGTCGAGTTATGCTCAGTTTATGCTAAGATACGGTTAGGTGATGTTTGGATCTTACCGAGGTCGAGTCATGCTCGAATTTCCCAAAATGTGTTCGAGTCATGCTCAGATCAGGTCGAGATGCGATCAAATCACATTAAAACGTTGTCGAGTGACTCTCGGATCATGCCAAGAGGCAACCGAATAATGCCAAGGCATGGTTGAGTTATGCTCGGATCACGTCACAAACGGGTTTGACTCACGCCAAGACGTAGTTAAGTCACTCTCAGATCACATCGAGATGCAGTCGACTCATGCTCAAATCATACTGAGATGTAGTCAAGCCACGTTTAGATCCTGTCGAGACGGGGTTGAGTTACGCCAAAAAAGTTGAGTTACGCTTGGATTGCACCGAGACGCAGTTGGGTGACGCTCGGATTTTGTTGACATGTTTATGACCAGTGTCTAGCAAATGCACTAGATGGGTGTAATTTTACCAGAGAAGTATGTATCTCGAGGAACGTGTACTTAAATTGATTCGGTGCTAAAAATAAAATAAAAGCAAGCAATAAACGTTAAGTGATTTTGGATTGATTTCAGAAATTCTAAATGCAAGTAAGAAAATAGGAACTAAAAACAATAATTAAAGGTGTCGGGCTTTCTTAGACTTTAGTAGACCTATAGTTGGTTACATAGTTGGAATGAGGTTAATGATGGTGTTCTCGCGCTATCGTCAATTAAGAGTCCCTTTTGGGATGCTCAAAATTACGTCCTTAAACCTAGTTAATGTTCTACTTTCGTGATACATTAAACTAGGCAAGGCAATTACATAGGCATTTCATCGAACACATTAGCTTCAATTGGTATATTTCTATCCAATTGAGAGCTAACGCTATTTGATTAGCCTTCTTATCCCTAAGCTTTTGCAACCTGGGATAAGATTACTAAAATTGAATGATACAAAAATTGCAATCAAATGTCCTAAGCTAGCAGTCGATTATTTAAAATCCAATGCAATACAATCATATCCTGTCACTACTATGGATTGTTCACACGAATTAAATAATTACTTCGCTGGCAACACAACATGTACATTTGAAGCAATCAATCACAAGATGCACGCCCTGTCATTCATCCATTAATACAATCAAATAGACAACATTCAATCAAAGATATATCATTTAAGCATAAACCTCAAAATCCAATAAGAAACCAACTATATAGTCTATTTACATCTTGGGAAAACCCAACAAAATGTCTAACCTGTCATGGCTAAAACTAAAAGCAAAGGAAATGAAAGTAAAGGAGACATAACAATGAAGAAAGAAGGAAAGGAAAAACCCTTGGAAGCTATTCTATCCCCCCAAAAAAGTTCCAGCCCCAAAAAGTCCCCTTAAACCCTAGCACAACCCCTTTTTATGTGCCTCTTTTTTAGTCTTCGAAATGTCTGAAAAGCCACCACTTAATCCAGCCATTTTAAGGTCATTTCGAACCACTTTTTATGAATCATGAATGAGGCATTTTAACCCCACAACGTGACTCAAGTTAGTCACTTTTGTGACTAGCATTCTGGCCACCAAACTACCACACATATTGAGTCACATTTGAGCCAATTTCCTCCTCCATTCTTGGCAAAATTTACTCACGTACGTGACTAGGCTTCTGACTCAAAATTGGTCCCTAAATGAAGTGTCACTAATGGCATTTGTTGCCTCCAATTTGGGGTTCATGTTTAGTCACGTTCGTGACACTTTTGGCCAAAATTTTGCCAACTAAATGAGTCACCAATGGCCCTTTTTCCCTTCTCAAACGTGATCCCAAATACTCACAAACGTGACTATGATTCTGCCCAACCTTAAGCTACCAAAGTAGAGTCACGAATGCCAATTTTCATGTCTTCAAACGTGGTTCACAGTTGGTCACAATCGTGACTAGTTTTGCTGGCCGATATGCTTCCAATTTGAGTCACGTTTGGAGCTCCAATTCGTGGTCCATTTTAGCCACGAACGTGACTGTTTTGCTGCCCGTTTTCTTGCCAAAATTCATATGTCACGACTACCATTTCCAGCCTCCAAAACGTGATGCATATTTGGTCACGTTCGTGACACAAAACAAGTTCCAATTTGCTAGCCAAAGAGTGTCACGTTCAAGCCAAAATCAACCCCAAATGTCATGCACATTAGTCAAGAACGTTGCTGATGTTTTAACCATGAAATGCACCACTAAAAGTGAGTCATCAACCGCTCAATTCATCCTCCAAACGTGATGCACAAATAGTCATATTGGTGACACTTTTGATAGCTAGGTTTCATCCATCTTCAAGTCACATTTGCATCAATTCTAGGATCCACTTTATAGCTAATAATAGAATGATCATAATGTAAACAATTTGAGCTCCTATTCAATACACATTCATTTCCAACCAAATCCTACCATAATTCCAGCATTCTCGAATGCACCTAGATAAAACCATATTTGATTAAAACATTTAATAATTGCAAATTTTATCTATCAAAATATAGCAAAAATAATCATAAATTATGTGGAATGAATGTGTATAAATAGTCCTATCAGTTTAGTCACGCTTCGATCATTTTGAGACCCGCTGAAGTCACACTCATATCATGCCGACGAACGGTCTAATCGCACAGATATGCATCTCTAGATCACATCGCGAAGTAGTTAATCATGCTCAGATCTCTCCTAAACACGATTGAATCATGTCGAGACGGGGTCAATTCACGCTGAGATGCGGTCCAATCATGAACGGATCACACCAAGGTGCGGTTGAGCCATGCTAAGAAGCGATCGAGTCATGTCGACGCGCGGTCAGGTCACCCCAAGATGCTTTCGAGTCTCACCGAAATAAGGTCAAGTCAAGCTGAGATGAGGTGGAATCATGCTCGAATCACGCTCAGATGCAATCGATTCAAGCTTCAATCACACCGTGATGCGGTCGAGTCACACTTGGATCCTACAGAGACATGGTCAACTTACGCTTGAATAACGCCAAGACTGGGTTGACTCACTCTAAGATGTGGTCGAGTTAGACTCATATCACGTTGAGACGCGGTTAACTCACGACAACACGGAGTTGAGTTACGCCGAGACGAGATTAAGTCATATTGAGAAGCGATCGTGTCACAGTGAGCCAGGGTCAAGTAACATCGAGACGCAGTCGAGTCATGCCAAGACACGTTTGAATTATGCTTAAAGGAGGTCGACTCAAATCAGACGTGGTCGACTCCCATCAAAGTGCATTCGAAATGTGATATAGTCACATCGCCAAGTGGCCGTGTTATGCCGAGACGTGGTGGTCACGTTGGGACGGGGTCGAGTCATGTTCGAACCACGTCGAGACGAGGTTGAATAATGTTGAGAAGCAGTCAAGTCAAACTCGGATCACACCGAGACGTAGTCGAGTCGGGCCGAGATATGGTCGCGTCATACTGAGACTGGTGGAATGTCGTCGAGATGCGGTCGAGTCGCACACGGATCATGCAAAGACACAGTTGAGTCACACTAAGACTTTTTAGGTAATGCTAATACGAGGTGGAGGCAAAATTGAGTCAAGTCGAGACGTGGTCGAGTCACCGAAATGGGGTCGAGTCTTGCTGAGATAGCTGGAGTCACTCTCAGAACACACCGATATGTGTTCGAGTCACCCGCATATCACGTGGGTGCATGGTCGAGTCACGCTCAAATCATGCATACATGCTGTCGATTCTGCTCCGATCACGCGAATACGCGGTCGATTCGTGCTCTCATCATGTTGAGACGTGGTAAAGTCATGACGAGACGCATTCTAGTGACGTTCGGATCACACTGAGACGACTCAAGTGGCGCTGAAATGCAGTCAAGTCATGCTTAGCTCACGCCAAGACGTGATCAAGTCACACAGAGTCGTGGTTTAGTGATAGAGAGACAAGGTCAAGTCACGCTGAGAGATGATTGAGTAACTTTAAAACAGGGTCGAGTCATGCTCAAAGCATACCGAGATGCGGTCTAGTCACATTGAGATGGCTTCGAGTCACGCCGAGATGCTGTCATATCACACTGAGACAAGGCCGAGTTATATCGAGATGCAGTCCAGTCACACCGAGACAGAGTCGAATCATGCTCGGATTACATCGAGACGCGGTCGAGTCCAACATGGATCACGTCTAGATGTTGTAGTGTTAAGCTTTGTTCACGCCAAGTCGTGGTCAAGTAACTCCGAGACGGAGTTAGTGTAAACCCTAGCCCAATACATTGTTTGTAACTTTTATTGTTAAGTAGTAAAATTATGAGGCATTGTTTTATCACTTCATGTATTGATCCGTGGTATGCGTTTGATAAAAAAACCAAGAATGTTAATTAAGCGCTTGAGGTATCAAGGTTGAGGACCTTGATAGTAGAACCTGGACGTTATGAGATTAA
>CANYCX010227730.1:0-10477 GCA_948193385.1 Breynia disticha f. nivosa | reverse complement strand
TTTTGTAGTCCTTTCAGATTGCAACAAATGTGAGACCCACATCCGGTATTCAATACCAGGATGTCGAAATAGAGAGATTTACTTCTATAACGTAGATATTTGAAGAAGATGTTCTCACAACATCCTTCTTTCCTCCCAATAATATTGGACAGTTTCTCTTCCAATGCCCAGTCATTTGGCAATAGTAGCAAATGTCCAAAGGACCAGGCTGAAAAACCATCCTAGGCTTTTGTTGAAGCAAGACCTCCAACATAGGCGTATGGACTTTCTTGGTTTTTTTATCTTTGCCTTTTCATGAAGTGGATTGGAAAACCCCGTTAGGCCATTGTTGAGGTACCACCTCCAACTTATGCTTTGGGTTTGTTTCGGTCATTCCTTTCCTACCCTTCATCTTATCCTTTTCAAGGATTGAGGGCAGGGAAATATTCGAGTTAAACGAGTTATCGTTCATTTTCTACAAAGAAAAATAATATCAATGTCAGTTATGAGGTCTTTTAAAGAAAAGATGCCCCACTCAATAATGGATTAATATCCTTTTAAATAATCTATTTGTTACTGACGCGTTTCCAAAATTCACTTTGTGCTTCACCAAAGACTAGGTTACTTAGGTAGGAATCCTTCCAATCATTTTCTCCAAATGACTCTCACTTTCTAATGGGACTAGCACTTTTGTGCCGGGGCACGTCCTATTAATTGCCTAGGGCCGACGCATCCTCACAGGCTCATGTTAAGTCCAAACCTACAATTAACGTTCTAACCATGGTACAAATCTACCCCTACTCTCGCATGGCGGCATAGATAGCATCGCCTCACAAAGAAAATCTAACGTGCTCAGCTTTGGCACGACCCATACTTTGACGTTCGATGCATTGACGGGTTGTTAATTTAGGAAGGCAATTTGCTTGACTTACTATTTTTGGGATTAAGTTATTTGATATTCGACGGCTTAGAATGGCAAACGCGGATTTGACATTTGATATTTGTTTGCATTCATTCATCAACGTTTCCTAAGCATGCAATAACTAAGTGCAGAAAAGTAAACGTGTAATTCATGGGCCAATAAATCTATAACTAGGCTTATACTAATTCCTTAGCATCTTCGGGCTTTAAGTCCATCTCCAATGGGCTCTCCATCCTTCCTTCTTGAGCCTCCACGTCTGGAATCCCTTACCTTTTGGGCCTCCACGTCTAGACTGCCTCCATCTGGGTTGGGCCTCCTTTTCTATACTATGTCTATCATAAACCTAGTCTTAGAAAATAGGCTCAGAGGCCTTTACAAACCCAATAAATAAAATAGGCCCATAAGGCCTTTACAACCCACATAAAATAGGCCCATGAATGCACCATGCATACCATTCATTCACATACACGGAAATTCTAACACTCAACTGGGCCCAAGGCCCACATTCTCAAATAAGATGAAATCCAACCCTAATCATGGCAAATCTGATTTTAAATTTTAAGCCAACTCGTTAAGAGAAATTGAGCTTTTGGACTCCTTCAGTTAACCCAGTGATGGGCTTGGGCCAAGCCCAAAATTATTCATTGAATGAATATACTCAAGCCCACAAGACCAACGCCATAAAATTTTGTTCCAAAAATAATAATGACCCAATTCCTCTTTTACATTTTACACATATATCAAATAAGTGTAAAACTATATGAATGCATTTAATCACACGAAATTAAATACATAAATAAAAATTTCACACAAAAAATTTCCAATGTCAAATTACATTTTGGTCCCTAAATTTTTCAAATATACATTTTAGGTCATTTTAGACTCCTAAGAATTAAACTAGTCCAACTAGTTCATTAATTCTTTCTAAAAACACTCAATCTAGGCAAAAAATTAATTATGAACAATGACGTGAACAGTGTACCCTAATTACCAAATTCACATTTTTTAGGTATTCAGCCCCTCCATAGTTCATAAAATCAATTTTAGGAATAATTGACTAAAACTATGTCAAAATAGTCAATAAGAATCACATTATTGACCTAGTTTTGTATTTTATGAATTAAACATAATACTAAAACGTGAACAGTAACTTTGGGGGATTAAAATTAACATTAAAGCTATAGTTTTAAGTCAAAATAAAACCCTAATTTACTGCAATACACGTTGAGCCCCAATTTTCTAGCTCACTGATTTGTCCAATCTGATACCACTGTCGGGTTTTCTAACGTGTTCTAAGTCTAAGGCAGCAGAAAAATAGGACTGAACACATCAAGAACAGCCTAAGATCACATAAAAATCATGACTAATACATACATTTACAAATAGATGATAACTAGGTGGCTTAAAAATTGAATCTTGAATGAAAAAGACATACATTTCTTTCTCTCCTTCACAGCAGTGAGTTCTTTCGGCAAGAACAATATCTGCCGTTTTGAAATACTTCGAAACGACCTTTGTGACACCAATACAGAACCTCAAACGTGGTCCCTCTAGAACAGTAACACACGGATTAAACAGAAACGCGTACTAGCACTTAAAGTATAATCGATTCACCTGTTCTTGTCAATCCGGATGAATTTTCTTGAGATGCAAGAGGCACACGATGATCACCACTAATGATCAACCCTAAATCTCAATTTCTCTCTTCTAAAAAAAAAATCTAAAGCTCTCACAATTGAGGTGGAACCTCACGGCAAGGGAAGTGTTTCAGAGGGGCGGCACAATTCTCTTAAGAAAGACTAGGGGTGTGTCTTTTTAAGAGTAGAGTTTTGCTAGTTCAAACTTCTTTAACAATCCTAATCCTTTTAGGACATGTTAAGTCTTTTATAAAAAAAATTCCTCTTAAATAACCCCCTCAAAAACGTGACCATTAATGTGGATAATTAAAAGATTTTATCCTTTTAATTTATCCCACACAAATCATGTCTTAATTTAAGACAAGGTTCCTACATTTTCTTTCTTATTTCTTACATATTTTCCAGCTAAGACATCATATTAAATAAATAATCTTTTTCTTAAATTCATGTAAGAATTATTATTTCTCATCCAAATTGGGCCCAATTACGAAAATTGGCTCAAATGCCCAATCCGACCCAATAGCCAGATTTTGACCTAAGTTAAAATACCGAAAATACCCTTTTAGGTTTTTTTCCATCCATGTGCAATATGTAGGACTATTTAATAAAGGCAATAAGTTTAATAACACATAAATCATAGGCGGTCTCTAGTAGGATACTATGATTCCCTAAATTAAATAGCTGAAGAGCTGTGTCAAAAGCCGTACTACAATTCAAATAAAATCCCTTGACCTCAATATCCAGGTTAGCATAAGGCATGTCTCAAACACCCTTATTTAAAGCTTAATCACATTTCTTGATCTCTATGACGAAATTGAAAAGTTCAAAAAAATGACTTAATCATTTCATTCGGGTGCGGCCACACTCTTTCCAATCTTTTCTATCAAGCGGCTAGTGATAACAACTCTCAATGAGAGGGTCAATCCCTTCACTTCAATCCTACTCTTACTTATGATTGGTAGCATACCCAATCATACCCATACTTGTCAACCGTTTGTGGCCACAGTAGGCATATGCCAAAGTATACTAAAAATCACAACTAGAGACATAGTCATTTTCAGTCTAAGGATAATAGTTGACATTGCTAATAGTGATCGCTCTCCAAATACAATGCTCTACATTGTACCTATGCACTTTGCTAGATATCCCGAATATTTATGACCCGTAGAACATGATCATCTACAAAATACATACTAGTCTTAATTCATTTCTATTCCCATAGAAACAAGCGACTGGGGATATTTAGAATGTTAATCTCATAACTTCCAGGTTCCACTATCAAGGTCCTCAACCTTGATACCTCAAGCCCTTAATTAACATTCTTGTATATTTTATCAAACACATACCACATATCAATATATTATATGATAAA
The DNA here is from genome assembly GCA_948193385.1 of Breynia disticha f. nivosa. Lineage (NCBI taxonomy): Eukaryota > Viridiplantae > Streptophyta > Magnoliopsida > Malpighiales > Phyllanthaceae > Breynia > Breynia disticha. The sequence goes on along the minus strand of CANYCX010227730.1, from coordinate 6,567 downwards.
ATAATGCCTCCTAAACTTATTAATCGATAATACAAGTGACTCTACTCATATGCTCCAGATAGAAAATGGCAACGTGAGAGTGAGTGATTCTAATTACTTGTGCCGATTAGACAATGGTAATACTAGAGTGAGTGATTCTAATCGCATGTAGCTAGAATGAAAAGTGTCATGTGAAAGTGAGCGATTCTAATCACAATGACACAGGCAATGTGAGAGTGAGTGATTGTTATCACATGTGCCAGATAGAAAATTGTAGTGTGAGAGTGACTGATTCTAATCACGTGTGCTGGTTAGACAATGGTAATGACAAAACGAGTGATTTTAATCGCATGTACCAAAAATGAAAATGTGTCATTTGAGAGTGATCAATTCTAATCACAGTAATACAGGCAATGTGACAGTGAGTGATTCTAATCACATGTGCTTGAATAGTGATTTGTAATGCGACCGTGAGAAAAACATGACATTTGTAAAGAATGTTAACGGCATGCTATAGCCAATGTATACGCATTTAGTCATACTTGGGTTTATGATGTGAATGACTGATGGCTATCTAGTTTGCTATGATGAGGTAGGTTATACAAATTGTGGTCTATCTAATGATATATGTGCTGCATGAGTAAAGTGTTTAGGGACATAAATGTAAGGCACTTGATTTGTGAGTTAATCATATGATGGGTGTGACATGAATGATTGAGTGAGAATGATTTTTTAATGCATATGAACGTGAATGAGTTATGCTTATGCATGTATGAGTGTAATGTAAAATATTAATTGTGAATGAGCTTTGCATATACGTTAAATGATTAAAAGGTTACTGATTGCATGTAATAGAATTGTTTAATTGATCTGTGTGAGAACGGGTATGCGAGCATGTGGATTTTAGTGTGGTGTTTGAATGATTTGCATATGTGTAGGTGGTTGGATATGAATTATGATTTCAATAGATGTGGCATGATAGGTTGTTATGATGTTGTGAGTTTTAAGGTGAGAAGTATACGTGAGGAAGTTAAGAGTTCGACCTATAGTGTAGGTTATGTGAATGGAAGATGTTCATCGTTATGTGGGAATCGAGGAAAAAGGAAATGATTTATGATTATTGTGTTAATTGAATAATGTTTGATGTGTTTTCTTATTGGGTACAAGTGTGAGGATACGTATATGAGTCTATGGTATGGTGCATGCTTCAATGATGTTAGGCTGTTGGGCTGGTTAACGTACATTATTCCCTGGTAAACCTACGTTAATCTGGGGAGCAGGTTGAATACTGTACATTAATCATCACGATTAACATACGCTATTCTTATTCAGAGAGCTATACTTTACCTCAACACATCCAAAAGTTAGTACATGACTAGGGCCAAGTTAGGAACTTGAAATTTCACTCTTTCAGACTAAATAACACTAAGGAAAACTAGAATTATACACTTAGATAATGTACCCTAGAAGCTAATGAGAAAAGTAGAGCACTTCACGAAGATATAGAGCGAAACCCTAGCAAGTAAGATAACAATTAGAATTAAATAAACAAGTGTATTAAACTTTATATGAATAGGTAAGTGACGTACGAGGTATCCACTTACTAAGTTTTACACACACCGATTTCTATTATGGTAGTTTTTGTTGCAGGAGGTTAGTAGAGGATTCCATACTTAGGCGAGGGTGCGACGATAGATTTTCTCATGAGAAACAATTTCATAGTTTTATAAAACTCCATTGTGGTTGTGAATGTTTTCTCTCGAACATTTAATTATGATTACACACCTTAGTATTCTTACATATTGTCAGCTAAACTTTTCCTAGCAACCATGAAGTGTTTATATTTCCAAAACAAAATTCTTCAAATCTTGGGAACTTCATATTTTATTGAAAAGAAAAATTTAGCGTCACAAAGTGTGACAAGATCGTTTCTAAAAAAATATCAGCATGACTCGACCGTGTCACGACGGATTTCGAGCGTAACTCAACCACGTCTCGATATGACTCGACCGCATTTAAGGACTTGAGCTCGTCTTGGAGTGACCTAATCATGTCTCGAGAGGTGACTAGATCACTTCTCGATTATGTCTCAGCAATAATCAACTTAATTCGTCGTGACTCAGTAGTGTCTCGATTTAACTCGACCCGTGTTGATGAGACTCTACCGCCTCTCAGCGTGATCTGAGTATGATACGAGCACGTCACGACGTCACTCGACCCCGTCTAGGTATGACTCGACCCGTCTTCATGTGACTCGACCGCATCTAGGTATAATCCGAGAGTTACCCGCCTACGTCTCAGTGTGATCTGAGATTAACTCGACAGCATCTCGGTATAATCCGAGAGTAACTTGCCTAGTTTTGACGTGCGTCACTTCATCTTGGTGTGACACAACCACGTCTCAACGTCAATCGACCGCCTTTAGACGTGACTTTACCGCATCTTGGTGTGCCTGAAGCATGACTTAACCGAGTCTTGGCATGACTTGTCTGTGTCTCGACATTAATCGACCCACTCTCGATGTGACACGACATAGTCTCAACGTGACTAGACCACCTCTCGGCATGACTCGACCCCGTTTTAATGTAAATCAATCCCGTCTCAGTGTGTTGCTACCCTGTGATGGCATTGCTCGATCGGGACTCGGCATGATTCGAGCGTGACTCGACTACGTCGCGGAAAGACCTGACTGCGTCTCAGAGTGACTCGACCACTTCTCGGTGTGACTTGAACTCTTCTCTGTGTGACTCGACTAAGGCTCAATGCATTTTGACCGCGTATCGATGTGACTCGACCACGTCTCTATGAGTCAAACTCGTCTTCACGTATTCTAACATGACTTGACTGCATCTATTTCGAACATGACCTAACTGCGTCTTGGCGTATTCTAAGATGACTTGACTGCGCCTTTGCGTGATTTGAGTGTGACTAGAGCCCTTGTCGGCTTGACTTGCTGCTTTCTCGGTATGACTCCACCTCGTCTTGACATGACATGACCCGTCTCTGCATGACTGAACCATGTCTCGACGTGATTTGAGCGTGAATCAACCACGTCTCGTCGTGAATTGACTGCGTCTCAGCGTGAATTGACCTTGTCTTAGCAACACTCGACTTGTCTCGGTGTGACTCGACCCCGTCTCGATATGACTCGACCACGACTTAGCGTGATTCGGGCACGACTCAAGTGCATCTTGATAGGATCCGAGCTTGACTTGACCGCTTCCTTGGCCTAACTCGACCACTTCTCAGCGTGACAAAACTACGTCTCGGGTTGACTCGACCCTCTCAAGTCTTGACTCGACCGCTTCTCAGCGTGAATCCCTGCGTCTAGGCGTGATTGGACCTCGTATCACTGTGATACGACCCCGTCTTGGCATGATTGAACCACTTCTCGACCGATCCCAGAGTGATTTGAGCGTCACTCGACGTGATCCGAGTGTGACTCGACAGCATCTCAATGTTAATCGAGTGTGACTCTAATTGCCTGACTTAACCCATCTTAGCTTGACTCGACCCAGTCTCAGTGTGATTTGACAGCATCTCAAAGAGATTCAAGCTTGACTGGACCATGTCTTGACATCATTCGAGCGTGATTCGACCAAGTCTTGAGGTGATATGAGTGTGACTCTAACCCATCTCGATGTAACTCGTCCGCGCCTCTACGTGATCCCAGCGTCACTCGATCTTGTGTCGGCGTGACTAACCCAGTCTCATCATCACTCGACTATGTCCCGACATGATCCCAACATGTCTCAACCATATCCAGTGCTACTCGATCCTGTCTTGGCATGATTCGATAACGTCTCAGCATGATTCAAGCGTGTCTTTGTTGAATCTTGACAAGATTTGAGCTAAGCTCGACTACATCTTAACCCGATCTGAGCATGACTTGACCATGCCTCGGCATGACACGTTCGCGTCTCGGTGTGACTCGACCTCATCTTGGCGTGACTTCACCGCATGGCAGTGTGACCTCACCCATTCTTGACGTGACTCGAACATGTCTGGGCATGACTTGACTGCGTCTTAGCGTGACTCGATAGTGTCGACCCCTTCGTGGCATGACTCCACCCTGTGATAATGTCACTCGACCGCATCTCAATGTGATCCGAACATGACAAGACTGCACCTCGGCGTGACTCTAGTGCTTACTTGCATCTTTCGACAACATCTCGGCTGGACTCGACTACGTCTCGATCGCATCTCAGTATGACTCTACAATGTCTCGACCCTACGTGTCTCGACTCTTTGTCGGTGTCGTCTGAGAGTCACTCGACAGCGTCTCATCGTGACTCGACCATATCTTGCCATGATACGAGCTTGAACCGACTGCAACTGTTCTCGATCCGACCATGACTCAAGTGCATCTCGGTAGGATCCCAACTTGACTCAGCCGCATCTCAGCAGGATCTAAGGATAACGAGATTGTGTCTTGGCCTAACTCGACCGTACCTCGTGGTGACTCGACCACTTCTCAGCATGATAAGACTGCATCAGTCAAGGCATGACTTGACCGCATCTCGGTGATTTGAGTGTGACTAGACCGTATCTTGAGGTGAACTAAGTGCGACTCCAACCCGTCTCGATGTGATTCGGCAGCGTCTCTGTGTAATCCCAGTATTACTTGATTTTGTCTTGGCGTGACTCGATCCAATCTAGGTGTGAATCGGCTGCGTCTCGGCGTGATCCCAACGTGACCCAACCGTGTCTCAGCGCTACTCGATCGTTTTTCAGCGTCATTCGACCGCGCCTCAGCATGATTCAAGTGTGACTCCGTCGAATATCGACATGATCCGAGCTAGACTCGACTGCGTCTCACCCTGATCTGAGCATGACTAACCATGTCTCAGTGTGACACGACCACGTCTCTGTATGACTCGACCCCTTCTAGAAGTGTCTCGTCCCCGTCTTGGCGTGAAGTGGTCGCATCTCGGTGTGACTTGTCCCCATCTCAACATGATTTAACCCTGTTTGGGCATGACTTGACAGCGTCTCAGCATGACTCGACAGCTTCGACCACATTATGGCATGACATGACCCCGTTATGGCGTGATCGACCGAATCTCGATGTGATCCGAGCATAGCACGACTGCATCTGAGCGTGACTCTACCATTCTTGCATCACTCGACCACATCGCGGTGTGATTCGCCTACGTCTCAATGGCATCTTAGTATGACTCCACAATGTCTCTCCTCAGTGTCAGCATGGTCCCAGAGTGACTCGACTGTATCACGTCATGACTCGGCCGCCTCTCAGAGTTATTCGAGCTTGACTCGAGCGCATCTCGGCGTGATTCGAGGATAAATGTTGATGTCTCGTTATTATCCAAGCATGACTCAACCGCTTCTCAGTGTGACTCGAGCTTGACTCGACGATGTCTCGGCATGATCTGAGTGTGACTTAACCATATCAACCGTATCTGCGTAACTCAACTATATCTCGATGTGATTCCTCTCTATCTTGGCGTGACAGGACCCTATCTCGGCCTGAAAGTCACGTGGCTTCACCGTATCTCGGAGTGATCGGAGTGTTATTTGACTGCCTCTCGACATAAATTGACCTCGTGTTGCTGTCTCTCCGCCGCTTCTCCAGGACACTCGACCTCGTTTTGTTGCGAAACTTTCGTTTCCTGGTGTGACACATCTCTATCACGCGTGTGACTAGACAACATCTCAGTGCAACTAGATCTCGTCTCAGTGAGATATGAACCATCTTATCATGACTTGCACGCATTTCGACTTGACTTGATATCATCTTGGCTTACCCCAACCCTATCTCGGCAAGACTTTAACTAGTCTTAACATGGCTCGACCCCTTCTCGAAGTGACGCAACCATATCTCGACGTGACCTGATCGCGTCTCAGAGTGATCAAACCTCGTCTCGACGTGACCTGACCCGTCACGGTATGATACGATGACGTCTAGGCATAATCCCACCCTACTTCAGTGTATCTCGACCTCGTCTCGATGTGACTCTTCCGCGTCTCAACTTGACTCGACTGCATCTCCACGTGACTCAACCCCATCTTAGAGTGACTCGAACGAGTCTCTTCGTGATTGGACCATGCCTTGACGTGACTCGATCCCTTCTTAATGTGACTCGACCTTGTCTCGATAGGATCCAAGGTGACACAACAGCATCTCGACCTAATGGGAGCGTGACTCCAGCACGTCTCGGTATCATTCGAGCTTAACTCGACATCATCTCGACATGCTTAGAGCGTGACCCGATCGTGCCTAAGCTTGATCCGATCGACACTCAACCGCGTCTCAATGTGATTCAACTGTGACTCGACCGCATCTAAACGTGATCGGACTTTGACTCGACCGCGACTCAGCGTGATCTGACCTTGACTCGACCTAGTCTCGGCTGGATCGAGGGAGACTCGACCGCGTCTTGGCGTCATCCCAGTGTGACTCGACCACTTCTCAGCGTGAGTCAAGCGTGACTCTCCTGCGTCACGGGGATCGGAGTGCAAATCTCGATATTAATCGATCGCATCTCGGAATGACTTAACCCCATCTCGGTGTAACTCGGCATTGGACAGGGTCTCTATTAGATCCATGTGTGACACAACCGCATCTCA
>CANYCX010227608.1:0-13258 GCA_948193385.1 Breynia disticha f. nivosa | reverse complement strand
GGTTTGTCCTTAATATGGTATGTAAGTTCATGTCCTGAGAAAAATTATGAGATATTTTTACTAGTCAAAATGAAGTCTTGAAAGAAATCAAGCTAGAAGAAGACTAGAAGAGTAAGAGAGATGGCAGAGTAAATTGCATGGTGGTGGCACGACTACATGTAAAATTGTTCCCCTGAAATTATGGATTTGCAAATTTTTATAAATACATAAATCTACAAAAAAAAAATAAAGATATTTTTCGTTCGTTCGTAGGTTCAACAGTAAAGAGAGTCAATCAACACACTGAGGATGCGGGGTTCGATTTCTGACTCTGTGGCGGTGCTAAAGCAGACATATAAGCTCTGACCTGCTGGTTTATCAGGTCTTTTTGATACACTCAACCTTTTGTTCGTAGATTAGTCCGACTCCTTTCTTAAATTTGTGAACCAAAAAAATAAAAAATGAAGATATTGTTTCCTTTAAGATAATCAGTTTGTGATAACCACAATGTTAATACGAAGAAGAGTGTACAATAAGAAACCATGACATCCTAAATAAGAGATGGGGTAACAACACATTTATCCATTCTTACCACTCCCCAATCATTTTCCATAAACAGGAGGTTCACTCTTTTGAGAAATATTTTGTCAATAGATTAAATACATTGTACTTTCTATAAATATTAACTTGAGTGTTGTTGAGGTTTTATCTCTCAATCTTAGCTTTGTTTTTTTAGCAGAATTCTATAGCATCACACATAAGCACAAATCTAAAGAGAGTAGTTGAACCAAGTAGGTAAACTAATTGATATGCAACTCCTTTAAATATCCCATATTGAGTGAATATGGAAAAGAGGAAGGTTAATAAGCATAAAAATTTGGCTACTCAAGTAAAGGGTATTTGATAACACTAATTAAGTACTTAATTTAAAATATTAAGCAGTACTTAATTATTTTAAGTGTGATTGATAACAAAAGTAAATAATTACTTAATTTAAGTAATTAAGGTAGCGTTTGGTATTGCTGTTTGAGAAAGTTACACCAACTTTTTTATTTTCAAAAGCAATTTTAAGTGTTTAGTAACATAAAAAAGTTATTTTTACTAAAAGCGTGTTAGAATAAAACTACCATTTAATGTTTTTTTTTTTAAAAAGCAGTTTTTTTCCTCTCAAGCAAGATACTTTATTTCCTTACCAAAAAACTTTTTTTTTAATCCTAATTTAATTTTTATAAAATTAAATATATTTAATATATTATTTTATGATAAATTTTTTAATTTAAAATATTAATTTTTATTTTTAAAATTAAAATAAATATTATATAAAAAATAAAAAATAATTTTAATATTTTCTTGTTAATTTCTATATTACTATTGGTTTAATTTATAAATATATTTTTTATCAAACTTTTAAAATAATTTCACACTTAATAGTAGTTTTGTTATATTCTGCTACCAAAGAGTTATGTTATTATCATAACAATAATATTATAAACAATACTTTTTCTTATAGTAAAAACAGTTTTAAAAAGCAATCTCAAACAAACCCTAAGTAAAAAAAGTACTTATTTTTAAGTTAAAATCTTTAATTTAAAACATCAAGTAACTAACTCACCATCATTTCTATTGAAAACTATATGCTAATAATTAAATATTATTCATAATCATATTTATCTAAATATTAAGAGAAGAATTTATGAATTTATTTTTCAGAATTTTTATTATATTTATTAATAGTTATAAGTTATAACTCTAAAAATATAAATTATTAATTTTTCTATTATAATGATTAATAAAAATCATACTGCTAAAAATGACTTCTACTTTTATTATTTTTAAATATCATAAGAAAAAATTTAACACACATGCATGATCTATTATTTTTTTTTCTTTTAACTTGTTAATTCATGAAATAAATATTCATGATTCTTCAGGATACTATTTTTTTTTAAATTTATATATTTGTATAAATTTTAAATAATGATTCAGTTGTTTGTTAGTTATATTCGTCAAATAACTTAATGAATTCAATACTTAATTTTTAGTTATAAATAAACAGATTTTATTTGTAGATTAAACATTCAACACTTAAAATTCAGTACTTAATTTTTTAGTACTTAATTTTTAATTTTATCAAGCGGACCCTTAAGACAAATTACGAACTAATTTCGTTAATTTCAAATGAAAAATAGATTTATACTTCCTGCAAATGACATTTTCATTTATATGCTACAATTCAAGATTTCACTTTATGTTTCTAGTTACTTTCCAAATAAAATAAAATAAATATAAATATGAAAAAGTAAAAAATATATAGAAAATTTAAAAAATGAAAAAATTGTTAAAAATAGCCAAATAAATTAAAACAAAAAAGAACCAAACCTAAAATATACCCTTTAAAGGATAAAATGTAAATCTCTAAACCAAATGAATAAACTAAAGATAAACCTAAAATATGCCAGAATTAACTAAAATGTACAAACTAAAACATAAACCCAAAATAAACAATGCAAAATAAAACTAAACCTAAACCAAAAAAAAATAGCCTTATGTAAAATTAAAATAAACTATTAAATCCTATATAATAAAATAATTTAAAAAAAAAAGAAGTAAAGCAAAATCAAGCCCACTAGATCCCAAATATTAAATTAAAAGAGAAAAAGCAAGAAATAAACATTATAGAGAAAAACAATAATATATAAAAAAATAAATTAATGCAAATATAAACTTAACTCTCACTATCTAGCTAACAAATAAATTTAATGCATATAAAAACTTAAAATAAATTAAAAAAATTAATGAAAGAAATATAATACACACATTATATATATGACATTAATTAACTAATAATTAAGCATAAATAAACAAATAGAGTTTTTAACCTCGTAATCCGTTTAACAAACAACGAAAGAGTTTGTAGCCTCATTGAGAGCGATCCGAACCCACAGGCGTAAGAACGTTGATAATCAGACGAAGTTTTGCCCACGAAAACCACAACAAAAAAATTCGATCAACCTAATTCTAGAGAGAGAAAAAATATCTCACTTTTCTCTCTAAGTGAGAAGTAAGAAATCTGAAAAGTATGCGAAATCGGAAAAGTATGTGTAAATGAGGAGAAAAGCATTTATTTATAGAACTTAAGGTACCACTTGGTAAATAGACACCTCTTGGGTCAAACTAGATTTTAGTCCTTAAACCTAAAATGCTTATAATTTAATCCTTATGTCAAATAACCTATAATTAGTTTTCCATAATTAATTATATTTATTTGATAATTCAAACGTCATGAGCAGACTAAACTATTATTTCATCTCTTACTTGCACATGACAATTGCGAGTTTTAGTATCTCTCTCTTATATAGGATCATCTGTTCCCGTTGCAATGTGACACGAGCACGTGACTCTCAACAAAATGAGCTTTTAACTGTTAAGCAACTTAAGTATAATAAAAAACTATTCACCACTTTCTATTCTGGGTTAAACGTGATTTGTCCCCAGATTACTTTCCTAATATCAGTATTTTGAACTCATTTTGATCTCATGAAAACTTGTCATAACACTTACAATTCTGCCCAAGAAATTGTAATTCGAATCTACGTGTTATGAACTCGAGTGATATCTTTGAAAATAATCTCTCTCATTTATCATTGATCCACCATATGTCATAATATTTAATGTGCACCCATTCGTTGCCAGTGCAGCCTATTTATACAACTTATCAAATATATCAAAGCAAGAAGGGTACATGTAGAGATCTACTTGATCGCTATTGGATCTCACATAGGAAAATTGAGATCAATTTCACTCTAAAAATTTTTTCATCGCATGGTCGATTTATACACTATACTTAATAATGTTGTGATGTATTCTCAACTAATGCACGCATGCTTAATTACATTCAGTCTTCAGTGTAATGTCTTTCCTTAGTCCACTTTTAGCCTTTTACATGACTATGCTTCTGGTAATAGACAGAACTTAAATACTAGGCCTTTCATAGTATTTGCTTTTATAAATTTTAATTTATAAATTCACTTTACCCATAGTGATGTATTCAAGGAATGATTTTTAAGCAGTATTTGGTTATTGTATATTTCTAATAACTACATAATCTTAACATTTTATCCACAAAGATAGAGCCCAAGTAACACACCCATGTGAGTAGACTACTTTTGTCAACATGTTTAAGAAGATTAAAACAATCTTCTCTGTATTGCTCAAACATGATATCTTGAAAAATAACAACTAATATTTGATAAAATCCTTCATTCTTATCAAAATATATGGACATAGATATTCAAAATATTACATTCACGTAAACCCATAGCACATACATGTTGTCCATAAATTTCAGGAACTATTGGTTTTGTTAATGAATCTGCAACCATGTCCTTCGAAGGAACATGTATCAAACTTATCTCTGCTTGTGCAACTTTGTCTTTCACAAAATGATACTTAATATCGATGTGCATACTCTTTCAATGATAATTTGGATTCTTGGAATAGGCTACTGATGTGGTGTTATAAAAAAAATCATAGCAACTTTATCCATCAGTATTAGATCCAAATGATCTAAGAAGCATTTCAAACAAACTGCTTCTTATGTTACTGCACATGAAGTCACATACTCAGCTTCCATTGTTGATAAAGAAACACATGTTTGTTTCTTTCTACACCAAAAAACCGCTATATTACCAAGCGTGAACACGTAACCAAAAGAATACTTTCTCTCGTCTTTATCTTTTTCATGGTCAACATTTGTGTAACCACGTAGTTGTTAGTTCATTCCTTGATTACATAATGCATAACTTGAATTTCTTTTCAAATACTTCAAGATTCTCTTAACTGTCTCCCAATGTCTAAGACCCAGATTAGATTGATATCTACTTACCAATCTCATTGCAAATGCGATATCCAATCTAGTGCATATTATGACATACAAAGTGCTACCTGTAACACTCTTATAAGGAACTTTTCTCATCTTTTCTACTTCCCATGAATTCTTAAGTTCCATACTAGCATCAATATAATCACCTTGTGCGATTGAGGGTGAAATAGGTTTACAATCGCTCATATGGAATCATTCAAAGATCTTGTTGATATACGTCTCTTGCAAGAGAGTCAACAACTCTTTGATTGATCTTTTGTGATCTTAATCCCAAGAATATACTGTGCTTCACCTAAATATTTCATTTAAAAAACAAATGACAACCAAGTCTTAACCTCATTTAGAAATGAAATGTCATTACTTCCTAACAATATATCGTCTATAACGTTAAAATGAAAAATTTATTTCCACGTCCATGCTTGATGTAGACGCACGTGTCCTCATCAATAACCTTCAATTTAAAAGAGACAATTGCCTCGTGGAACTTAAAGTACCTTTGTCTCGAAGACTGCTTTAGTCCATAAATTGATTTCATCAACTTACAAACTTTGTGTTCACTACCTTGAACCACGCGTCGTGTTGTTCGGCACCATCAGACGCGGTGGGCATGTCGCCCACGCGCGGCTACCAGATGGGTGGCGCGTGCACGCCACGTGCTACCCTTTGGGGAGTTTTCGACAACCTGAAACACATTTTTTGACTGTTTTTGGGTTTTGAGTTCAATGATGTGATCAGAATTACCAAATTATGAACTTTATTTTTCAGTTTCGTCTCATTTTAAAATTAGCAGTCTAATTTACGCAATTTAAAAATACTGAAAATTTTCAAAAATCAGCACTAATTTCTTTTTTTAGCGCTGAAAAATCATTCTCCAGCTTCGAATGAGCGTTCTCAAGGTTTGTTAGACGAACTTCCACTGAAGTTCTTTGGCCAGTTTCCCACCAACTCACATTTGGGTTAGCCTCCTGAAATTTGGTCCACTTTGCAAGACCAATGCCATGATCGACCATATCAACTTCAGCAGGAAAGAAGATGATATTGGATGCAACAAACTGCACGAAATAATACAGAATTAGAAAATTAAGCAAATACATAATTAACAATACTTCTATTAAATAATGCTAAGTAGATATAAAATGCAAACCTCTATTAATCGTATAGCCAACATTGCAATGCAATGGTTGAGACACCCAGTTGCATATCCTGGGGGAACCCCTCCATGTACGGCCAACGAAGACTCCAGTCAGTCCCGGACAACACTCGTATAGCCAACATTGCAATGCAATGGCGCACCCTTCGGCATTGTAATGGAATGATTCTAACTCCTTCCTCGATTTGTTGGCCAGCCGATTTCTAAATGAACTAAGCACCATCCTAAAGGACACAAGGGCCTAAGGATATCCAACATAGTCTCCAGAGTGAACCATTGAAAAATGCTCTTTAGGGATCTTGCTCTCATTCCTGCTAGTCAATATGAAACAGTGTATAATAACTAACAATGCCAGCTGCAGAGCAACCTCCTCACTTTCCCATCTTCTGTACTTGACCAAATCAAACACAGAAGAGGAAGGCACTGACTCTTTCTGTTGAACTAAATAGGTGTTTAGTTCTAAATTATGTTTTGATAATTGGGATAAAAATGAATTTGATAAATGTTAAACTGTGAAAAATAAGTTTGCTACTGTTTTATCCTGTTTTAAGAAACACTGTATTGCACGTGAATAGTAACTGCATAGTATTATTTGCATAATACTATTTAAACAGTAACATTTGATAACTATTTGTATAGTACTATTTCCATAGTATTATATTTTACGTAAACAGTTGTTCAAAGTTAATCGATCAACTGTAAAGTTGATCGACCAAGTTTGTTGATCGATCAAGGTTGGTTTATCGATCAACTGAGAAAGTGCACTATTTAAAGATACTGTGCTCCAGACTGTCGTGAATAGTAATCATGAATACTAACTGTAATAGTTACGAACTTTAAACTGTTGAGGTCCAGCTAATAGGCGATGGAAAAGAGGAATATTTTTAGATATTCTGTTGGACAAATGAGATCATTGAGCGTGCAAAAAGTAAAGCTGTTGAAAAATCAAAGATTCCTACCATTGGCTCACATGTGGCAGGTTGTAATGTTTTTCGGCAGAATTCAAAATTCAAATTTGACTGGGTGGATTATTTGAACTATGTAGCAGAATTTGAAATTCAAATAGAGGTACTATTTGAATAGTGAAATTATCTTTGATTTCTTACCGTTGTATTTCAGGTTATAAATACAGGGTTTCAGAGACAGAATAAAATAAGAAACTTTTGTGAGATCCATAGAGCATTCAACTGAGTTATTTTAAGAGCTTATACTTAGAGTTTTTCATTCCAGAATTTTTTGTACTAAGAGATTGTGTAAGGTAGAACTTGAGCCGAAAATCAAGTTGATTTGTAAGGTTACTTGAGCTGAAAATCAAGTTTGTAATAGTTCTCACTGAGCTTGAAAGTGTGGTAATAAGATCTGTTTGCAGAAATCCTAAGTGAGGAACTTAGGTAGTGGAGCAGGTGTTTGATCCGAACCACTTTAATCATCTGTTTCATTTATTGTTTCTTGTCCTACATATTTGTCAGAACAAAACTTCTGCAAAAGATAGAAAACTACTGTGAGCTCTATTCAACCCCCCTTCTAGAGCTGATCTTTGACCTACACAAATGATTTAGGAAAAAGTTTGGCCAAAATGTTTCCCAAACTATTTGTGTCTGGGAAAGGTGTTAAAATGGGTTAGAAACGAGTTTAAACCTCATTTTAACACCTAAACACTTATCCTTTCCCTTGAGAAACTCTCTCACACATCCCTAAACCAATCCCAAACACTTCCTACTATATTTCTATCATCTTCCACTCAAAGAACCTAAAAAACCACACTAAAGAGGAAGTCTCTCACTTGAAAGGCAAGCATACAAAGGTAAAACTCTAAACTTTGTTGATGGTTTATGAGTGTAGTGAACAAAATGGCAAAAAGAAGTGTTGTGAATGGCTATAGAATGCCTTAAGTATAGTTGTAGTAGAAAAATGGAAAAGAATAAAATGGGTTTTGGTTGTAGGGTTTGATAGAGAAGAATGGTGACACCTTTAAGGTGATAATAGAGGAGGAAAGTGATAGAGGGAGGGCGAGAGTTGTCGGAGCACATGCAAAATCATCATAGAGAGAGAAAAGGAGCATAAAATTGAATAGTTTGAGGAAAATGGGTAGAAAAGGGAAAAAGGAGATAAGAGTAGATAGGGTTAGAGGAATGATAGAGACTTTATATGGGGAATAGTGTTATATGTCAGGATGATCATGAGAATGTGTAAATAAGGCTAAAATAATATAAAATATAAACCTAATGAGTAAAACATAAAAAGACACTCAACACTTGTTCAGAATGTTCATATATGTTGTTGGTGTTTTCTTTCTAGGTGGTGACAAAAATATTGAGTTGGAACGATTGTTAGAGCGGCAAACTTAGCTTAGACTTGTGAGGAGAGTGTGTATTTATCACTAGCTTACTTTCGGTTGCTTTTGCATGGTTAAGTATATTTGGTGTTAATCTCATGTATTTTTTTGTGTTGTTATGTTGTCTGAATGTGTTTACTTGAAACTCATAATGATGTTAAAATAATTTAATAGTGGATATGAACTTTCTTGATGAGATGTGTTTAGCTTCAAATGAGAAAATGATATTATATGAAAGAATGTGAGATATGGCATAAAAGTATGCAATGAACAAATAAAGATATATGGGGTAAAAGTACCCAAGAGGGCAGAAAGTGCGCCATTTGATTTTAAAAGTTGAGGGTGTAAAGTAAAATAAAGTAAATATATAAATGTAATTATGTGTGATGGAATTACTGTGTATGTCTGATGTGTGTTCTATTATTTATATTACATTCATCCTTATAAACTCATAATGCATATTGCATTTAAAGCTTGTAAAAGTATGCGGGAGAGACACTTTGAGCCTATAAAAGTATGCGGGAGGAGGTCACTTAGATGGTGCAAAGGTATGTGTTATAGGAATTTTGGTGTGGAATAGACACAAATGATTAAAAAGGTCAAAGACCCAAAAATGTTGCAACATAGACGCAAATGACCAAAGGGGATCAAAGAACCCAAAATTTAGCAGAATTTTAGCAACCATAAAGGGGTCAAAGAACCCAAAAATTAGGTGAAATAGACACATTTATACTTATGGGGTAATTGTACCCAAAAAGGGGTGGAAATGACACCAAGTGATAAATTTTGCATAAAGTGCATGATCATACATCACGACATTAATTAACATTGTATGTTTAATGTTAAGGCAATTGTGTATGTATGGTATTGATGGTGTGGGTACGAGATGAGAGTAAAGTTTGATAAGTAAGTTTGATTTAGTTAATTGATTGATTACATGAGTTATAAGACTGAGTATGAAGCCCTATTCATATGATTGAAACATTTGAGATGAGTGAAATAAGGTAGGAAATATATCCTAATGGCGAGAGATTGTGCTTGTGTTAATGTGAAACTCAAAGTTAATGTTTTATGAATGAAAACAGAGCAAATAGGCTGGGAAATGGCTTAGGCTAAATATTTGCCTACCAGTATAAGGCTTTTGGGCAGAACTAAGGTTCTAGAGTTGAATTTGGAGGACTAATGGACTGTGAAACAGTTTATGAAAACCGTTTGCCAGTCTATGCACTAATCCTAGATGGCACTAAATAATCAGTGCCAATTTTAGAACCCCAAAAAATTTGGGAAACAACTACCATAAATTATTCCCTGAACCATTCTTCACCTAAATGGATTAGGAAGCATATTATGCAAATTGTTTCCTAAGCCTTTCCATGTCCATTTGTTGAGCCTTTCGATTATTTTTTATTTTGAAACTTGGCTCACACGTGTGAATTGATGTGTGATAGATTACATGAGAATTTAAAATGAAATTAGGCATGAATTGGGTTAGTAATAACTTGGGACCAATATGTTCATTTTTTAAAACTTGTAGTAAAAAAGACTGAATGTGGATCTTCAATGCGTGTGCATGAATGACCGAATTCGATAGGCTACATTGTTTGAATTGTGGCATGTAATACTCTGGTGTTTTTCTTTATGAATGTTGTAAATGTACAGGGTGATAGGCCACTACATAACTTACTCTTGACATATGTAATTTTGATTTTGTGACTCACGCAACAAGTTTAGCGATCTGCCTAGTTTACAACTCTTTATGTTCAAAACTCTATGACTTTGATTTGCATTATACATAAATGTTGTAAACTTTACTTGGATAGACCACCTTCCATATTGTAAATGGGTTTTTATAAATCACTAGTCTTATTATACTAGTTTTTTTTATATTTAATTGCATGTTAATAGATTAGTTGGTGTTTGACAGTTATGATCGAAATGAGTAAATTATGTTTTCATTTCAAAAAAAAATTGTTCTAGATTTTATGTTCTGAAATAAAAGATATTAAAAATGGAAAATAAAATTTAGCGTCACATCAACACTAGGACTAATGTGGTTGAAGATTCCATACATGTTAAATTTGATGATTTGATCTCACCCTCAAGAAAGGAAGTTTTTGTGAAGGATATGATACACGTGAAACTTCCAAGAAAAGGGATCAAAGTGCCAACGAAGCTTCCAAGATTATTAAAGTTCAACAAGATGAAGTAAAATAGGAAGATGAAGCATTTGTCCCACTTTAAAAAGATTAGGCTAATGTGAAGGAACATCCCATAGATCAAGTTATAGGCAAAGTATAAGATGGAGTAAGAAAAAAAAAGTGGACTTCTTGAATACAAGGGGAACTTCACCTTTTTCTCAGTGGTTGAACCCAAGGATGTCAAAGAAGCCTTAGAAGATGACAAACGGTACATTGCATTGCAAGAAGAATTAAATCAATTTAAAAGGTTTAATGTATAGGAATTAGTCCCTCATCTTAAGGAAAAAAGGCTATAATTAGAGTCAAGTGGATTCATAAAATCAAGTACGATGAAGATGGAAATCCAATTAAGAACAAGCCAAGGTTAGTGGCTCAATGGTACAATCAATAAGACGTATTGGACTATAGAGAGACCTTTGCACTAGTAGCTAAATTAGAAGTTATTTGACTATTATAAGCTTATATAGCTCATAAGAGGATTAAGTTGTATCAAATGGATGTTGAAAGTGCCTTCTTGAATGGAGTGATTAAAAAAGAAGTATATGTAAAACAACATCTAGGATATGAATATAAAAAACATTTGAAGCATGTGTATAAGTTGATAAAATCTTTATATGGGCTGAAGTAAGCACCGAGAGCTTGGTATAAGAGGTTAAGCTCTTTCCTAATCCTTCATGGCTATGAAAAGGGTCATGTGGATAATACTCTTTTTATTAAAAATATTCATAGTGATTTCTTATTTGTCAAATATATGTGGATGATATTGTATTTGGTACTACTAGCCCCTATGAGTGAGGAATTTTGTGTTCTTATGAAAGGTGAATTTGAGATGAGCATAATAGGAGAGCTCACTTTCTTCCTTGGCATTCAAATCAAACAATTGAAGGAAGAAATCTTCATTCACCAAACCAAATAACTAAGGATTTGTTAAAGAAATTCCAATTGCAAGATTGCAAGGAAATGCAAACTCCAATGGCATCTACATTTAAGCTTGATAAATATGAGGAAGGAAAATTGGTGGATGTAAAGCTTTATGAGTTATGATTGGATCATTACTTTATTTAATAGCTTTTAGACTTGATATTATTTTGCAACTTATATGTGTTCAGGATACCAATCTAGACTAAAGAATCACACATGAGTGCATGTAAAAGGATATTTAAATACTTGATTATAACAATAGGTTTAGGACTCTACTATCCTGCTTGTGTAGATTTTAGTCTAATTTCTAATAGCAATCTAGATCATATGGATGTAAGCTAGATAAAAAAAGCACTAGTGTGTCATGTCATTTTATAGGTTCATCCTTATCTCATGGTCAAGTAAGAAATAAACTAGTGTAGCAATATCAACTGCTGAATTGGAATATGTAGCCTTGGGGATCACATGTGCACAAGTTTTACGGTTAAAACATCAATTAAAAGATTATGGCATAACACTTAAAAATATACCCATAATGTGTGACAATACAAGTGTTATAAACCTTAGCAAAAATCTGTTCATGTGACGCTCAAAATATTAATTATTACCTTAGGTAATTTAATTTATTTACTCCAAGATAACAATTAAAAATCTTGAACATCAAGTTTAGAAAAATAATTTTCAATATTATAATTATACAATAAAAATATTCATATAAAAAAAATTTCATACATTCATCTTTCATAATTTAAAGTAATTACATATTTATAAAAATCTTTCCACAAAATAAGCAAGAACAACAGGAGAAGAAAACATATTTCCGTGCACCGCCCACCTTAGTCTTTATCCGTGACGCGAGTCGAATATTCCAACTGCTCGTCTTTTAGTTCAAAATTTTACCTACGAAAAACTGCCCGGACGAGGCAGGATTTTAAAAATAATAACCGTGAGTTTTGGAACTCAGTAAATAACATTTCCCCAAATAGGGACAACCATTCTTATTTACTAAATAAATTATTTATTAAAATTCCCACAAGTGATCAACAAAAATATGTCTTTTATTTAATAAAATAAATACTCAAATGATTCATATTATAATCTTATTTATTAATTATAATATGTTTCCATATACCTAATATGTATAAATACACATATGCACAGAATCATACATATCATTTAATTAAATTTTACCGTGCAGTCAGGTGAGAACGCGGAGTCAACCAGAGAACACGGTGTGGAGCTGAGGTACGCGACGTCGCTCCACTCCGCGTACTCCAGTTTTTAAAAGAACGCGGTGTCGTGCAACAGTACGCGTGGTCGAGACGACCCCGCGTACTATGGTTTGAACCCGCGTTCTGACCTGTTTCTCCGGATGAATTTCTTCACACAGTACGCGGTGTCAGCATAAGTACGCGTGGTCGAGACGACCCCGCGTACTTACGGGCCACCCCGCGTTCTTACCTGCCGGATTGAACAAAATTGAACCAAAAACACATCTTTCACCAAAATATACACTTAAAATCATCCACATTCATTTCCATTCAATACTCAACATCATAACACTTAAATTTCTGCCATAACCATACACATTTTAATTCAAACAACATTTCAAACCTAAATACATACATGTCTTTCATTCCTACAAAATCAATTTCCATCAACCATCACATTATCATTCATATATCATTAACATTCACCAACAAATATTCCCATAATCTTTCTAACAAACTCATCCTTTGAAACAATAATAACACATTTTCCATTTCACAACATATACATTTCAATTCAACACC
>CANYCX010227593.1:0-11024 GCA_948193385.1 Breynia disticha f. nivosa | reverse complement strand
TATATATATATATATATATATATATATATATATATGTTTTATTCTTATCCATTCTTCATTTTCGTTGTGGATTATGATTTCAAAAAGAAAAAAAAATAGTGCCTAAAATCAGATTTAATAAAAAGGAAATGTTCAAAAATTGGCGTGACAGTTAATGTTAAGAATTAGGTGCAATTATAGATAAACAATTCCAAGAAACTAAACAAATTAACCCAATAATCACCTATGTCTAGCGAGATTAAAGAATCAATTAATTTAACACTCTATCATAGCAAATGAATATGCCAACAAATATCCATTCATTAACACATTAAACAGAATTATTAATAGAAAGTAATGGGCAACCAAATTAAGAGCAATTAAATCAACCTTTTATTAAATCAAGAGTTCATCACCCTAAACATCAAACTAAACTAGCTACACATAATTACACTAAAACTTACAAAGGCTAAACACTAACTAAACATATCCATGATCAATAATAATTCGATTAAAGCAACGATAACAAAACGTAAGCAAAAATAATAGCAAAAACTAATAAAAACCCTA
This sequence comes from Breynia disticha f. nivosa, assembly GCA_948193385.1. Lineage (NCBI taxonomy): Eukaryota > Viridiplantae > Streptophyta > Magnoliopsida > Malpighiales > Phyllanthaceae > Breynia > Breynia disticha. The sequence continues at coordinate 10,475 of CANYCX010227593.1, read as the reverse complement.
ATCCCCAATCCTACAATAACCTTAAAGCAAAAAACACAAAAAAAACTCTCCTCTTCTCTCTCTCTTCGCATCCATATACAGCACTGGTCAGGCTTGAAAACGCATCTCAACGGGCATCTAAATGCGCATCCATCTCTCGCTGCATCTCGGCTGGAAGGGTAGACAATTGATCCTCTAGGATATAAGAGGAGCTGATATGAGAAGAAGGTCCAGCATGATGCAAAGGACTGGTCAAGTGAGTATTAGAGGCTCCTCGAGATGAAGCCGGAGGAACAGCATGGTCAGCGTCAGCATTACCTTCAGAGTCCTCCCTCAGAGCAGCAACTGGTCGGGCACCTGGGTATGGTGGTGGAGTTCTAAGAAGAGTGTAAACAGTGTGGTTGTTGATGGTATAGCTAACGAATATACCCGCCCTTGTGAGCTGACCACCATAGAGGGGTACTATAGACCCAACGCGGGTCATAGAAGGAAGATTGGCAAAGATGTCCATCCCCTTAGCTAACAGAGTGATGTAGGGACCGGAAAATGTGGTCTTGTCCCATTATTCGATCCCTTACAAAATGATACCTTTAGATAGAAGGAAGCCCAGGTGGATGGAATAGTCTTATGTCATGCTGTAGATGCACAAAAGGCCCTATGCTACACAACTGCCAATACTCCGAGCCCTGCCATTGGCTGTGAATGCGAGTAATCGCTGAAGAACACGAAGCGCTGGAGAGCTGAGCTTGGTATCTTTATGTCTCGAGGGGATATAAGGGCCGCCATTAGTGGGGACGGAGCGCCAGATATGTGAAGCAGTCACTCCTTATGGAAATCTCCATGTAAGGACATTTCGATCTAACTATGGAGGAATCGGGAGGCCAAGATATCCCGCAAAAGTGTCGAGACTCATAGAGTATCGATGGCCTCCCAAGTGAAAATTAACAACTCCATCTTGAGTAGTCCGTCGGTGCTTCCTAATTAGCTTGTACATAGTGAGAAACTCTTGGGTCAGCTCAAGGTATGTGTCCTCACGAATACTGAATATGGAATCCCAGTGGGTCGTTGATGTCCACTTGTGGAGGTGATCTACTAAACCAAGCTCTCGCAGCAGATTCTAATCAACTAGTCCTAAATTGCACATTCTTGATGTACAAAAATTTTCCAATCTCCTCAACATCCCAAAAGTGCAGCATAACTCGCTTTGCCATTTTGAAAAATAAAGCAAATTAATGCAGTTTATAAAAATAACACTAATTGGTAGAAAATGAAAACGATCACATCGATGTTTTTTTAAAAAATTTTGGCATGACCTCATCGAAAAATGACTGCCCTCAATACGCAAAATAAACAATTCTAACCACAATTGACTCCTTAAAATCGAAACAATAATATTCAAGTCAATTCACTTCACCAACAACAAATTGTATGTCAAATTCCTAACTTCACTTACACATTCAAATCACATTATTACGAGTAATTGAAAATATAATTAAGCAAAACAAAAATTTAAACAAAATGCAGGAAGTGTAGAGAGAGAGACTTACTTGAGAGGTTTAGGAAATGAGGAGGTAAGATATAATGGTAAAAGTGATTGCGAGTGAAAAATGAGAGCTGTCAATTAATTTAACGTTCAGACACTGCACTATGCGTGGTGGGCAGTAATTTATTGAACATAAACGTGTGGTTAGAAGATAGTACACGATGTCACAGCGACAACACATTCTTTGCACTGACTGCATGTTGTCTGCTGTATCTACTGCACATAAATGCAACAAAAAATTCACAATAGGCCATTCATTCTCAATCTTCCTACAACACTTCCTAGAGTCAAAATGGGGAATTAAAATCAACAAAAAGTCGGAAAGTTTAACAAGCACAACAAAAATAACTAAAGAAAATTTAAATGAACTTAAACTAAGAAAAACATAAAACGAAATTGGGGGTGCCTCCCAAAAGCGCTACTTTTATTGTCCTTTGTCCCACAACTGCAAAAAGTCGAACAAGTGAGTGTTTCGAGTGAAGGTGCATATCTTCACACGGCAGGTCATTAACATTTTTGCCAAAATAATGCTTCAAACGATGCCCATTGATGTGAAACGTACCTTTGCTTGGATGAAAAAGCTCAAATGTACCATATGGAAAAACTTGTTTCACCAGAAATGGTCTAGACCATCTAGACCAGAGCTTTCCAGGAAATAATCAAAGTTGCAAATTGTACACAAGGACTTGATCACCAACTTGAAATTCCTTTAGCCGTCGCAATTGCTTGTCATGGAACCTCTTTGTCTGCTCCTTATACAATTTAGAACTCTCATATGCTTTAAGTCTCCATTCATCTAGTTCATTGACTTGAAACTTCCTCTGTTGTTTAGCCATCCCTAGATCAAGATTGGCCGTCTTAAAGACCCAATATGCTCTATGCTTCAACTCGATCGATAAGTGACATGCCTTTCCATACATAAGGCGATAGGGGGTCATCCCAATAGGGGTTTGAAAAGCTGTTCAAACCGCGCACAGCGCATCATCCAGCTTCACGAACCAATCCCTACCATTCTATGCACTGTTTTCTCCAATACTCGCTTGATTTCTCGGTTACTCAATTCAACTTGTTCGTTCGCTTGCGAATGCTAGGCAGTGGCCAATTTGTGGTGATCACCATACTTAGACAAAATCTTTGCAAATTGGGCATTATAGAAGTGTGTGCCTCTATCACTCACTATATCCCTTGGTGCTCCAAGCTGTGTAAACAATTGCTTCAGAAAGGATACCATGCTGTGAGCATCACTATGAGTTAGCACTTTGGCCTCGACCCACTTGGAAACGTAATCCAGTGCTACCAAAATATATTTGCATCCATATGATGATGGGAAAGGCCCCATGAAATCTATTCCCCAAATGTCAAAAATCTCACATACTAGTATATATGTTTGAGGCATCTTATCTCTTTGCAAAATGTTTCCAGCACACTGATATGAATAGCAAACTGACACAAAGCACTGGGCATCCTTAAATATGGAGGGCCAATAGAACCCTGACTCAAGAACCTCCTGAGCAGTGCGATTACCCTTGTAATGCCCACCTATAGGACCAAGATGAACATGATGCAAGATTTTCCATCCCTCCTCATGAAAAACACATCGACTGATTGTAGAATCAGCACAAATTCAGAAAATAAATGGATCATCCTGAATGAAATGACGAACATCAGAAAAGAACTTTTTCCTTTGGTGACTTGACAGCCCTTTAGGCACCATTCCACCAGCGAGATAGTTGGTATAATTGGAAAACCAAGGCGAAGGAAGAATTATCGTGACTACATAAACTCTGTAAAGATGTTCCTCAGGGAAGGAGTCATTAATACCCCATCACTCTTGTCAAATACATTCTCATTATCATGTCGGGACAGATGATCTACTGCCAGATTTTTTGCCGCCAGATTTTTTGCCTCTTTCTTATCTTGAATTTCTATATCAAACTCTTGAAGTAAAAGGACCCCAACGGAGAAGGCGTGGTTTCGCATTAGACTTAGCAAAACAAGTACTTCAACGCCAAATTATCGATCTACATAATTACCTTAGAGAAGATCAAATAAGCTCAAAACTTTTCAAAAGCATACACGATAGCTAAGAGCTTTTTCTCGGTAGTTGTGTAGTTTTCTTGTGCCAAATTGAGAGTCTTGTTTTGCATAGTGAATAGGGTGAAAATATTTGTCTCCTCGTTGCCCCAAAACAACCCATACAGTAAAGTCACATGCATCACAGATAAGCTTGAAGGGAATAGTCCAATTGGTAACAAAAATGATGGGAGCACTAATTAACCTGGACTTTAGCAAATTGAACGCATCTAAAAAGGCTTCATCAAAATTAAACTCTGCATCTTTATCAAGTAACTTAGTCAAAGGTCGATCCAAATGAACCTTCGATAGAATCCGGCATGCCCGAGGAAACTCCGAATGGCTCTAACAGATGTTGGTGGTGGAAGCTTCTCAATGGTCTCCACTTTAGCTCTCTCCACCTCAATACTATTTTTGGAAATCTGATGCCATAAAACAATGCCTTTGGTCACCATAAAGTTAGTTTTTCCCAATTCAATGCCAAGTTAGTTTGCTCATACCGAATCAATACCTTCTTGAGATTGGTCAAACAATCCTCACATGATGTTCTAAAAATAGAAAAATCATCCATGAAGACCTCCATAACATTCTCGACCAAATCCTCAAATATTGTAAGCATGCACCTTTTAAAAGTAGCGGGGGCATTGCAAAGCCCAAATGGCATTCTCCTGTAGGCATAAGTTCCATATGGACAAGTGAATGTTATTTTCTTTTGATCCTCAAGAGCAATTGGTATCTAAAAGTATCCAGACATGCCATTAAGGAAACAGTAGAAGTCGTGCCCTACAAACCTCTCTAACATATGATCAATAAATAGCAAGGGAAAATGATCTTTCCTAGTAGCATCATTCAAGCACTAGAAATCTATACAAACTTTAACTAGTCACTGTCCGAGTAGGGATGAGCTCATCCTTATCATTCTTAACCACGGTCATATCACCCTTTTTTGGCACCATATGCATCGGACTTATCCATGGACTATTTGAAATAGGATAGATGATCCCTACATCCAACAACTTAATGATCTCGACCTTCACTTCATCCTTCATATTAGGATTCAACCTACGTTGGGGTTGAACAACATACTTGAACCCCTCCTCCATAAAGATCTTGTGGGTGCAAAAACATGGATTTATGCCTCCTAAGTCAAAAATCTTCCATGCAAAAACCCTTTTGTGATCTCTCAAGACTGCTAGAAGCTTTATCTTTTCTTCACCCGTCAAATAAGCAGAGATAATAACTGGTAATCGTTCATTGTCTGCCAGATATGCATACTCCAAATGACTAGGCAACTCCTTGAGTTCCAAAAGTAGTGGGTCTTCAATTGATGGTTTAAGTGAGCTCAAGTTTTCTTGATTTAGCTCTACTATCTTCAAACATTCCTCCTCTCCACACTTGCCATCTTCTTCACCTAAATTAGAATCCTGTAAACAATTAAAATTAAGAAGTGAGGTAGAAGTAGAGGAAAGAAACATATCATTAATATGATCGGCAATCAAATAATCTATTGAATTAATGACAAAATAAGTGTTTTCATCATCTGAAGGTTGTTTCATTGCATTATACACCTTCAAAAGCACTTTATCCTCTCCTACTCTTAATAATAAAGTTCCATCACTAAGGTCCACAATAGCTTGAAAGGTATATAAAAATGGACACCCTAAAATTAATGGAATGTCTCTATCCTCTTCCATGTCCATAAAAACAAAGTCAACAGGAAAAATAAGCTTATCTACCTGAACCAATACATCCTCTACTATTCCTTTTAGATACTTATTGGATCTATCAGTAAGTTGCAAACTCATTCTATTAGGGTTCAACTCACAAAGTTCTAAACATTTAAAAACTTTGAATGGCATTAAATTAATGTTAACTCCTAAATCCACTAATGCCATCTCAACATTCAAGTTACCAAAAGTACAAGGGATAGTAAAACTCCCTAGATCAGTTTGCTTCTGGAGCAACTTGTTTTGAATAATGGTAGAGCATTCGTGCTTTAAAACCACCATTGATAGCTCTTGAAGCTTCCTTTTGTTGGTGAGAAGATCCTTGAGAAATTTTGCGTACTTGGGAATCTTAGATAGAACTTCTACAAAAGGAATGTTAATAGAAAGTTGTGTCAACAAAGAAAGAAACTTACTATATTTATCATGTTGCTTCTCATTGTGAAGTCTCTTCGAATATGTAATGGATGATGTTCCATGAGTGGGTTGAAGTAAGGTAAAAGTGGAAGGATTGTGCTTATCCTCGTTTGCTTTCTTTGCTACGGTTGGAGTAGAGTTTAGTTGCTTTCCTGTTCTAAGAGTGATTGCTTTATCTTGCTCGTGTGGGTTAGCTTCCGTGTTAGAAGGCAAACTTCCTTGGTTCCTCTCCGAGAGCATTTTAGCAATTTGTTCGACTTGGTTTTCAAGATTGAAAATACAGACTCTTTGATTTCTTAAAGTGGCTTCTTGATGTTTCATTGATGCATCTTGATTTTGCAAACTTGCTCTGTTGCATTAATGAACTTGGTCATCAACTCCTTTGTATTTGATTTACACTCATTTGCTATTGGTGGTGGCGTATAAGGAACAAAAGGCCTTTGAGAATTTCCACAACTAGGTCCCGCTTGTTGTCTACCATATGGAAGTAAAGATGATCCTTGAGGTGAATCACGCCATCAAAAATTTGGGTGCTTGGACTCATGGGTCTAAGTCGGTACATTAGGATTAAATGGTGCCTGTGGACCTTGACCCATGTAGTTCACACTCTCTTATTGCTCAAATCCATAACCTCCTTCTATTCCCATAACACTCGATTGTTGTCTCAAAGAAAATTCATTAAGGCGTCGATTTAGAGCTTCAATTTGACTAGCGAGATTTGTAAGAGCCATTGCCTCTTGATCTCCAAACACTTTAACAGATTATGATCTTTGACATCCCCATTGGCAGCTATTTAAGGCCATGCTCTCAATTAAATCCCATGCTGCTTTTGGCATCTTACTATTAAGAGTGACTCCTACTACAACATCCATAGTCTGCCTTATACCCATGTTAAGTCCATTATAGAAGGTTTGGACTTGTAACCATATCAGTAATCTTTGATGAAGGCATCTTCTAAGTAACTCCTTGTATCTTTCCTAAGTCTCATATAAGCTCTCCATGTCCTGCTGCTAGAAAGATGAAATATCATTTTTGAGTTTGGCAGTTGTTGCTGGAGGGAAATACTTCATCAAGAACTTTTCTACCATTTGATCCCAAGTAGTGATTGACCCCCTCAGCAAAGTGTTCAACCATTTCTTTGCCCTAGATTGGAGCGACAAAGGAAAAAGCCTCAACCTGACTGCATCAATAGAAACTCCATTAATTTTAAAAGTATCATATATTTCCAAAAAGTTGGCAATGTGAGCATTTGGATCCTCGTCCGCCAACCCACCAAACTGGACTAACTGCTACACCAACTGAATAATATTGGACTTTATCTCAAAGTTGTTGGCTACAACTGGTGGCCTCACAATGCTCGATTCGGCACCTTGCAAACTAAACCTCCCTTAGTTCATCATTGTCATGGGTTGACCCTGAGCCTCTTCGTTCACAACCTGAAATTCTGCCCTAATATTTCTGTCTCCCATATTAAATGTAGTATTCCTTATGAAGCTTGGAGAAGGATGAACTTCGCCAATTCAGAAATTGGAGAGTTCCTACAAAAACAAAGAACGAAAAGACGTTATTAAAATTAAAAGAAAAAGAGATAAGTTAAAGCAAAAAAAACAACTAGAATAATCAATCTCGAATTATGCTAATAGCATGCTTAAGTCCCTGACAATGGCGCCAAAAACTTTGTGTATATCATATTCAACATGTTGTGCAAGTGTACGCACTAAGTAGTATAAAACGAGCTTTTTAAGACTCGAGAATCAAACCATAGAGACTTATCGTACATACTAGCAACTTTTTCAATCGATTATCTAACTAAATGAATATGTGAGAAAGTTGAATCTGGAAGAACTAAACTGAATACTAAGACAATCAATTAAAATGATGCCAGGGTTTGAATCCCTCCTACTCAATGTTATGCTTCTTTAATTGCCCAATGCTTTCTAAGAAATGTTATTCACAAATACGATTAGAATCTCAGTCAAGCAATCTAATTTTCACCTAACCCTTAAGACTACTCTTGGTCAAGTAGTTCGCCCTAAGAATCAAAGTGTATTGTAATTAACATTTCCAAGCAATTAAACCAATCATCCAACAATCACCTAGGTCTAGCGAGATTAATGAATCAATCAATCTAATAACTACCCATTACTATCCTATTGATACTTGCTAAGAACTGCCGCTCTAGAAATGCAATTAGACTCTTGGTCAAGCAATCTAATTTATACTCAATCCGTAAAATCACTCTTGGTCAAGCAGTTAATGTTAAGAATTAGGTCGCAATTATAGATAAACAATTCCTAGCAATTAAACCAATTAACCCAATAATCTCCTATGTCTAGCGAGATTAAAGAATCAATTAATTTAACACTCTATCATAGCAAATGAATATTCTGACAAACATCCACTTATTAACACATTAAAATTAATTTAACACTCTATCATAGCAAATGAATATTCTGACAAATATCCACTTATTAACACATTAAACACAATTATCAATAAAAATTAATAGGTAATCAAATTAAGAGAAATTAAATCAACCTTTCATTAAATCAAGAGTTCATCACCCTAGGCATCAAACTGAACTAGCTACACAGAATTACACTAAAACTTACAAAGGCTAAACAATAACTATACATATCCATGATCAACAATAATTCGATTAAAGCAAAGATAACAAAATGTAAGAAAAATAGTATCAAAAACTAATAAAAACCCTAATCCCCAATTCTACATTAACTGTAAAGAAAAACAACACCAAAAAGAAACTCTCCTCTTCTCTCTCTCTTCGCGTCCATATGCAACACTACTCAAGCTTGAAAACGCGTGCTGGACTATGTGGTGTCGCTACCACCATGCGTAGTCCAGAACCGACCACGCGTCTATTAGCGTGTGTGAGATAGAGTACGCATAGTGAACTCCACAGCACGTACTCCCTCAAGGACCTCACGTAGCTTGCTGTAATTTTGCGCTTCCGATTGCTCTTTGCATAAATTTTTTTAAGTAATTGTTCCCTTCTCTTCTTCTTCTTAAAACAAAACATAGATAATAAAATATTTCCACGTCAAAATATCTAGAGAAACATATGAACAATAGGCACTAAAATATGATATTATCAATTAGCTTAGTGTCTAGTCGAGGCAGAGGAGCGTTAAGTTCACAAGCACAGGGATAGGCTAGAGTGTTTGCTATGTTCAGACAGGAGGTAGTTGATGTCCTAGAGGTTATCACTGGTGAGTTACATTTATTTGATGTTTCTATTTATGTATTAATAGATCTTGATCTACTCATTCATTCATAATACCTAGGATAATACACGCAATAAAAGTAAAACCAGAAACATTAACCTAGAGCCTAGTAGTCCAAACTCCTTTGCACGAAATGATGTGGGTACATACAATACACATAGATTATATAATAAAGATTGAAAATACAGAATTAAGCAACAAACTAATTCTATTAGATTTAATAAAATTTGATCTTATATTAGGTATGGATTGGCTGGCTTATTATCAAGCTAAAGTTGATTGTTTTATTAAAGAAGTAATAATAGAACCAATAGAACAAAATAAAGTAATATTTAAAGTAATATTTTATGGAGAAAGAAAGATTGTGCCAAGTTGTTGAGTTTCAGCTATACAAACTTTTAAGATGATTTGAGATGGATGTGAAGCTTATTTGGCATATGTAGTTGAGAGAACAAAAATATATGAAAATATTAAAGGAATACCAATAGTAGAGTAATACCCAAATATGTTTCTAGAAGATCTCATAGGATTACCTCCTGATAGAGAGACAAAATTTACTATTGAGTTGATTCCTGGTACGACACCGATATTCAGACAACCATACATAACACCACCATCTGAATTATAGGAATTAAAGAAACAACTATAAGAGTTAGTTGATAAAGGATTCATTCGACCTATTGTTTCACCGTGGGGAGCACCTGTACTATTTGTTAAAAAGAAGGATGGAACACTTTGGTTGTGTATAGATTACAGAAAACTTAATCAAGTAACAGTTAAGAAATAAATATTCGTTACCTTGGATAGACAATCTACTAGATCAGTTGTAGAGTGCTACAATATTTTCAAACATTGACTTAAGATCTGGGTATCATCTATTCTAGATAGAACAGGAAGATATTCTCAAAACTGCTTTTTGAACCGAGTATGGTCAATACGAGTTTTTAGTTATGCCATTTGGTTTAACTTGTGAACCCCAAAAATAAAATCCAATTTTCCATTTAATTAACAATCTTTATAAAATAATTGTAAAATCAGAGTTAATTTGAATATAAGTTAGAGGAGATAGGAAATTAAATACATTTTCGTAAAACAAACACAGGCCCAAATCAATTACAACAACAATATAAAACATAATTTAGAATTCAGTGGAAGCAAATAAAAAGTTTGAAAGCAAATCCAAACTCAAATTATTACATATTTCAAATATGTTCAAATCCTCAATCTGAAAACAGTACACAAATAAGATGACAGAGCTCCACCTCTGACGTCAGCAAGTCTGGTGCAAGATCACTACAGCTCCTGTCCACAGGTAACTTTCAACATCCTACGCATTTTATACAAAACATCCTAGTGAGTGAGAAAGCTCAGTAAGCGGCGCAGGGAAAATCCATACTCCTTAGGGAATATGATTCTCCTCTAACCTATTATGTCTACTCATTTTATCTCTTTTATCTCATTATTTTCTCAGGGTATTAAGCATATCAAGCTTAA
>CANYCX010227544.1:0-19221 GCA_948193385.1 Breynia disticha f. nivosa | reverse complement strand
TTATGGAACTTAATTGTAAATGTGTTGGTTGCTACAATATTTGTTAGGCAGCACAATGGAACCTTTTCACAAGCTTTGCTGGTTTACAATTCAGCCCCATTTCCCTTCTAATTAATATACATTACAACGCCACTTTCGTATACCTCAACAATATCGTTAATACTATCGATTTAAATTTATTTTCGCAGTGATGAAAACAATTGGGCGAGGGGCCGGATGCACTCCCTTATTGTTCTCTTGTCGTATGTATTTTTTAGTCATTTTTTATCATATATTTTTTATAGCACTATCTTTTGCCATGTTTTTTCTATGCATTTTTTATCTCGCATATTTTCATCCCCTTAAAAATATCTTTGATTCTGTCATTAATTGTAGCTGTTTACTTTTTCTATTTTATCTTTATTTAAAAACTTTAGACCAATTAGTCAACTAACCATAACATATAATATCAAACAAAATAAGAGTATTTTAAGCAAAAAGATATAAAAAATAGACAATCTCATTTATTTTAAACACGAAAATTACACTTTTATGCTATATAAAGTGAGAGAGAGAGAATATCTTGTTTCACCTCCATATTTCGAACATCAGAAGCTAACTTTGCTGGACAAATACAAATAAAACCCGAACTACAAATTTTATTTTACCTAATTCTCATTGAAATAAGAGCTCCTGAGTTAAGAATTTAAATTAAAAACTAGCTTTACATTCCCAAATTTTGCTCCAAAAGAGAAAAGTTTACCTTCCCAAATGAACATGACCTGCATTTTTACATGGTATAAGAGAGGAATTAGATGAACCATCCTCTAAAATTTGGATAAAAATTAATCAATAATTTAATTACTTTTGGTCATTTGAGTTGGGGGTTAGTGCCTGATTTATATAAACTGGGATCCATCTCACGTCAAATCATCTTCTAACTTTTAATCTCATCTTGTAAACTTTAACAAATTAATAATGCAATATGAGAGTTTTTTTTTCTGCTCTAGGAAAGAGAATTTACCTTTCTAAACGAAGAGGTGATGAGTTATATATAGTAATAATAATAATGAAAATCAATGGGGTAAATCGAATTTGTTTGTTAATTTAATTTGTAAATGGAAAATTTAGTGTTAGAAAATCTAGCAATGTTATCATAATTGGATTGATAGTCGAATTGGAAAGAGGAGTAATTGGTTACTGGTCGAATCGATGATTTACTAATCGAACTGTAATTTAAAAATAATATAATTAAATATATAAAAATATTTATTTTTTTTTTCAAAAAAAAGGTTTAGTTCACTGATTTTTCTCCGATTTGATACTGGTTTACTTATAGATTGACTTAAATAATAAAATCGGATCTAACCGTGATTGATTCACAAGTTAAGTTGGGTTTTTATAACATTGAAGTAGAATAGAGTATATGAAGAATAAGGTTGAGATTATTGAGAATGTAAAGGAGTTGGTGTCATGTTGCATGCAATGAACTTAAAACGTAGGAGTGGATCTGAAATTAAAAGGGCAATCACCTCACAAAGGATTATATTCATGATAGCCAAAAACACCAATCATCAATGAAATCTTCAGATTCTTGTTTAAAAAAAAAAATTGAGTTTTAAAACTTCTCATTCTGAATCATCACATTGGGAACTCGTTTTCAAAATGTATACATAATTTAGGAATAAAGGGATTCGTACCATAATGCATCACTTTCAATAGTATTTTTTTTATTTTAACGTAAAGTAATTAGTAATTGTATTTTATAATTAAATATTAATTGGATGGTCTCTCGGTCGTCCTAAGCTCTCATCATTTTGTGAAGTTGATGTCTTGCTTTTGAACGATGAAAGGTGCAATAACAATATAATTTTGGGATGATTAATGGGGTTATGATTATGGCTTACAAAGAAGGGGCAAAGTAAGTCAGTGGCAGTGTGGAAATTCTATGTATCTCAATATTACAAACCTCCTACACCTTTGTAGAAAGAGACCATCTCTTTCAACCTTCTGGTATTATTAACCAACCCCTTTTCATCCTCCACGACTTTACGTAATATGATAAAATTCACCACAAAAAGTTTAGTCATTTCCGAACAATTGCCAAATTTCGTCGGAAAATTTTCCAACTTGAAAATAAATTCAATGTATCTATTTCATTCTGTTTCACCTTTGAGCAAAATAGAGAGTTCCCTTCAATGGAAAATCGCTTTTATAATAGACTTTGATGTTTTTTTTGGTTCTACACAATAATAATAATTTTGGTGAAGTACAGATTCAGTGAATATGCAAAAATGCCGGCTTTCAAACACAGTCCATTGACTTGGATTCAGCAAATAAACTTACATTAAGATTATAAAGAAAACAAATATTTGTCAACAAATCCCATATCATACAATATTAAAACAAAGGGCTCCATCGAAACAAGAACTCTAAGAAGTAAAGAATTGTCCATGTATAGGATTAAACATGTACATGTGGCAATGCCTGCAAATATAAATCAGCCATCTTTGTCGTGTTGTATGTATTTAATGTGTTGGGAGAAGAAAACTAGTCATGTAGGGAAGGTTTTATAGCACAAGTTATGAGCATTGAGGGGGTTAATGTTGAAGGCAACCACTACCAAGTTCATGGCCACGCCTCAATGTATGGACTTGTCGCTTTGACTACGACATTGCCAAAATTATTATTCCCAGTACCGTTGGTTGCAATTACTGCATTTCATATAAAAAGGAAATCAATGTTACGGAATGTAACCGTTAGATCGGTGAAAACAGTCTTTGTATTAAAAATCACCAATGTTCCTGTTTAGTGTTTTTGGATTCACTAATTTCGTTTGAAGTTTACGAGTGTGTCAACCTAACCAAAACTATCAGTAAAACACACTGTAGTAGCTTCATCTCTTACATTGAAAAATTAGTTCTAATTTTCATTTCAAGGTGATGTTGATTTCCATGTGTAGAAAGATAAGCTAAAGTTCACTAAAAGACTTGTAAGTTATTAGCATCGTTTGTAGCATCCCAAAAAAATCAAGAATTCCCTTTGAAACCAATGTTATTAGAACTTGGTAGATGATCAAATAGAAAAAGAACTTGAATAATTAGTTTATCGCTTGATATTGGTTCATTTATAATACAGTGTGAATGGTAAAATCGAATTAAATTAGTGGTTACTTTACTGATCAGACAGATCAATATGGTCCGATTTTAAAAAAACTGCAAACAAAAAAAGTATATACCAATAAAAAATGTATGGGTAGGAAATTAATGAATTAGTGAGAGAGGTGGTGAGAGTTGGATGCCACTAACTAATTTTGTCAAAGGAGGCCTTCCTATACTTTAAGGAGCCAAAGATTGAAGTAGTTGACACGTTCGTTTTGAGGTTTTTTTGACTTAACAAATGGTGTTGTTTGAAGAGCAAATGTCAACTCAATAGATTAACCAATTCAAATGTTTAATAACAAATTAAAGCGTAAATCATTACCAGGAAGGAAGTGTACACCCATACATGCAATAAATGCATAATGCATAACGTAAATCAGAAATTTTGTAAAAATGGACAAATTTAAAGTAATGCAACAAAAAGTATTATAGAAAAACAAAATAAAAAGGCCAAGAAGAGTCATAGCAAAAAAGCGCGGTCATACTCCGCCTTTCTTTATCTCGGTTCGCTAGGTTGTATTAGCAACATGACAAAAATAAGAGATCCAAAAATTGTAAGCACAAGCATCCACAGAAGTAGCAGATTGAACATGAAGTTTCTTCTTTTGCTTAATATTAGAATGCTTCTTCAATCTCTTATCAAATAAATCCTAACTCCACCATTTCTCATCTTCACCTCACTCCCCATCACCAAAGAACGCTGTCTTTATTATTCACATAAATGTTGATGCAGACGAGCCGAGAAGGACTGACATTGAAGCACCAATATTTCTTCATTTCAACACCACATTCTCAAAAGAAGAGTTGTCGCCACCACAGCTCTGAGAGCTGGTGATGCTACTCCCTGCGGCAGACTCCATAGATAGGATAACAGCTGCAAGATCTAATGTTATCTTGAAGTAGATCTAATGTTTGGAATTGATAGAGGTCACGGTCGTGTATCTTTTTCTTGGTTCTTGCTACAAGAATGTTCGGTTGAAATGACATGCGAAAATCCAAAGACTTTAGATCGCGTTGCTTAGCTCCAATTCTTCAAATTAGTATCAAATTGAGAGTAAAAATCCAAGCAATAAGAATAAAGAAGCATTAAGCGGAAACCATTCTCGTTATTCCCTGTCAAGGAAACATTTGCCAGGAGCTATGCTCGACTGCTGGAAGCATACAGAAACAACAGCATTATTTTCTCCTATGCTGTTTCATTGAAATTGAATTTGCTGAACAATGACAGATGCTAAGAATTCGTTTGATTTATTCTACAGAAGATGCAGATGAAATTGATATAAAAAGTAAATCGAGAAGCATATAACCACTAAAATATGGGTTACTAAAATGGTGCATGTCTTCCATCAGGAGTTACGAAACCAAGTTGCTCTAAATCTTGTCTTCTTTGTTGTCTCAACGGAAAGATCCAAATGGGTGGCAGACCTACAAACAATGCAAATCAAAGAGAAAGAGACCTCATGGAAAGTCATCTGGCGACACCCTTTCACTGATTGTAGAACCAAATTGCGGGCCGCCTTTGCGATACGAGGCAAGAAACTCAACAGGGTATCCTCTAAGCTTATGTGGCACAATCCCAAGATCATTGAATGTCAATGCTGCAATGCAGATTCAGATTCACAATAATTAACAAATATAACAAAGAGGACAGAGTGAGACAGAAGGAAAAACTAGAAAATGAGGCCTCAAACTAACCATTTTCAGAAACAACAGTATCCACAGTGAGAGCATTTATCTCATCCAGATTGAAGATCTCTGGAGTTGGTAATGGAAACGGGACCTTGTTCAGTAAAATCTCTCGTGGCGTTGCAAGTGCCTGAAATCATTTCAAAACTAATTGAACAGAAATCCTAGTTTAAACATGAACAGAGTGTGCCCCTTGAGAGAACATGGAGCAGATTCAAGCATCAACAGCATATTTCTTATTTAATTGCAACCAATCAATTAGAACAAAAACAAAGGAACTGGAACATGAAGTTCTTCATACTTGATACATCAAACTGTTGGCATTTCCACAAATGCGAGTAAAAACCACAAGAAAACTTATGCATGTTCTAACGTAGATGAATTTATCCATACATTATTAAATCCTTATGAATCAAATTGTCAAGAACATAATGAGTCTTTAAAACTAAAAGTACTAATTCAAAATAAAATAGATTGCATACAGACCTTTGCAACTGAGAAAGGAATTTTCACATAGCGAGGCCATTCACGTATTGTTTCGTACATAAGTTCTGCCTGCAACACAAGTAGTAATCTGTAACATCACCTAAAAGTGCTTCAAGAGAAAAAGTAAAATATAAGAGAGCAGTTACCAATTCATGTATGGTAAAGACTTCAGGTCCACCAAGCTCATAAACTTTTCCCATACTGGACCCATCATCTTTGAGGGATGCAATAATGCCAGCAGCAACATCAACAACAAACACAGGCTGTATTCTGCAAACAAAAAGTTTTAAGTATCCTCGTATAATTTGAAGGCATCTATAATTTTCTTGAGTGAAACTGATACATTCAAGACATACTTAGTAGATCCATCTCCTATTAAGGGAAGAAATGAAAATTTTTTCGCAAAATGAGCCCACTTGTTCAGAATCCTATCCTCTGTACCAATCATCACAGCAGGTCTCATGATAGTAGCCTGTTACAATGTGTGTTGCCGTCACAAAAATCCATTCATGCCATCATATTAAACAAAAAAGAAAAAAATGGACAGCATACATGAAATTTGACACGAAAACATTACCATAAGCTAATCATTTTCCATCAACACCTCAGACGTTATAAAAAAAATTACCATCTTTAAAATTACAGCGCAATTAATTGACATTTTCCTGTGTTTCTGCCACGTAAATCTCTATAATGTGCACCAGTTACCTCGGGTCATACTTCATTCTCGGCAACTAAAAATCTATCCCCATATATCTCAAAAAAATTGAACATGTTTTGTGAATCTCTTTTGGAGACATTCGAAGACACATCATCTAAATCAAGTGTCAAACGAAAAAAAAACCCTGCATTAATCAAATTTGTGTGACACTAGAATGAGGCATATATTTCGCTGTCCAAGGAAAATAATGTTGCATTAGACGCTTTATCTTGATTCTTTCAGGAGAGCGACCAATTAGTGTACATCGAATTTGATGAGAGTGTTCTGTCATGTTTCCCATCACAACAGTTTCCAATTTTGTTGACACCAGGTATTTGCTCCTTTTTCTATATTAAAAATGTTTCAGGAAAAAAAAAATAGCTCTACTGTTGTATCTTAATATCATCAATTCCAAAGAAAGAGATTAATCAGTAAAGCCACTGCCAATTAATTACCTCAGGTATTTGTTTCAATACTGCTTCCTCTCCAGAAGCTTTAGTTCTCAGCATTCTAGATGGAGATGATTGTGATGCTCCTAAGCAAGAAACTTGAATAAATCTCATGATCCCACCATGTTCTTTGGCAATCTACACAATTTAAAATATCACAATTTAATAAAGCATCATTAAGAGGTCAGGAAAAATTAATTGAAGAATAATAAACACAGATAACCCATTCAAATTTGCAATTTCCATAAATTTAAATCAACGTGAATGTTACACTCATCTAAAATGTTAGGAACCTACAGTTGCCAGTTGTTCAGGCATGGCATGGTTCACTTCTTCAAAACTAAAGTTTCTGGTCTCATACTCTCTTCCTGGCAAACAGCATCAGTAACTTTGTCTCGGTCAATGAAAACTTGAAGAAGAAAAGATCCTAGACATGTCATGAGCTAACGTACCGATGAGATTAATAACTACATTGGCCTTTGCCATCACGCCTTTAACTGAATTTTCATCTCTAGGATCAAATTTCATCGGTACAATCTGACAGTAAAACAAAATTATCAATTGTGAGAAGAACCAAATACTGCGAGACAATTTTAAACAACAAATTTCCCAACAAAAGACTCTACCTGACCCAAATCTCCCATAAGCTTCAGGTGGCGAGGAGAATCCTCAGAACCTCGGAAAGGAACCAACACTTGAGATCCTGTTTTAGCTGAAATAACAAAGCCATATTAAAAATGCGTCTTTCCACTCAAAGTATGACTAGTACTAAGCATTTGACAATCAATCCAATTCACAATGAGCACAATCCGAACTTCAAACTCACCAAGTTGTTGAACTACATAACGACCTAAAAACCCAGTAGCTCCAAACACTGTCGCAATAATGCCACTACAAACAAACAAAAACAACCAAACAAAAAGCCAATCTCAGCGAACCATGCAGTGTATTTACTAGCTCGCGCTAGTAGTTATACCTCTGATTGCAATAAAAATCCATGTACATTCCCAACCATACACAAAAATTTCAAGTTTAATTCAAAAACAAAAATAGAGAAACAATCAAACTAACCCATATATAACAGAAATACACAGCAACGAAAATCAAACATGTTTCAATCTCCATTTCCTACATTAACTATAAAACCCCAATTTGTCCATATTTACTAATAAACAAAACAAAAAAACGACATTTACCTGACAGAAGATCTTCCACCAGTGCCCTTTCGAACAACATGACCTGTGCCTTTGGAAGTGAGGGTGGAAACGTGGCGGCAATACCCATTGTCATAATCTGCTTAAAAAACAAAATTTCAGATAAAATGAATGACAGAACGCTTAAAGTTTGAATTTTTAATGGTGAAAGCTTGGAAATGAGTGGGAATTAGGGAGTTACAGTGATCGAAAAGTGGGTAAGTTGATTTCAAATATGCAATTGAAGCTCTGTGGGTAACTGATTGCTGAAGTAATCTCCGGGAAATGGCCTGCATCGTTCTTGGTTCCGGAGAGTGAGAAAGGAAGGAGAATTTGGGTGGGGTAATTATACAAATAATCTTAATATTGAAATGGTATTTGGTATAATTCCATTGGATTTCATTTGTAAATGAATTCAAATGAAATTAAATGAAGTCTACGAGGAATTGCAAATAAAATGAAATGAAATCTTTAAGGATTTATATTTAAAAATAAGTGAATATGTTGGGTGTGTATTAAATTTTGTGGATTTGCAAATGTTATCACTTTTGATAAGATTTGAAAATGAAGAAAAACTAACTAAACCAATTTCATGGATTTGCAAATGAAAGATTTGAGTTTTTTTTAAAGAATCATATCAAACACAGGAATTAGATTTGCAAATGAATTCCATAGATGAAAAAGTTATACCAAACAATAGAATTTGGAATTAGAAATAAATTCCACACAAATCCATGAAATTATGTCATACCAAACACACCCTGAGTTTCTAAATTAACACGTTTTTTTAAACTTGGCTTCCATAGTTTTGCAAAAGAAAACCCACTAACCACCTCAATAACTTCCATAATTGTTATAATTGAAATTTGTTTAATTCATTATGTATCCATATACACAATTTGGGTTGAGGTGGTTTGATTGAAACAAAGAACATAGGTTGCCACCATAAAAAAGCTTTTTTCTTATTTTCTCATTTCAATTAAAATCATTTCTATTTTAACACGTTTGACAAACTTTTCTCAAAAATCCATCTCTATTTAAAATTCATTATGAAACAGTTTTGGCTAACACATTTTTTGCCTCTCTCCTTTATTTTTGACTTGTTGCACCATTACTCCTCCTTCCCATCACCAAAAACAACACCATTACTCCTCCTTCCCATTAATCCTCCTTCCCATCACCAAATGCCTAAACCTGAACGGATCCCTAACCCCAACCAACTCATCTTTAGTCACAAACACCATATAATAAGCTCCCTACAACACAACTTTTCACAGGCAGCAACAATCCTAAAAAATTTCGTCAGAAGCATCCCCTGCTTGTGATCAAGCTGTTTTGTGTGCATTGCATCTGTACTGAACGACAAGACTTTGCCTCACCAAAACTGTTATTATTTAGTTTTTGCCTTCACCATCTCTTTAATTACTTTCCAGTTTCCATGTTATTGCACTGAATGATATTCACCCCTGAGAATATATTTTAACATTAGGTTAAAAGCAAGGATGTTTCTAATTGGTCGAGTGTTTTATAGGATTAGACTTGATCATACTGTAAGTATTATGATTTTAATTTAAAAAGTTAATTTCGAAGTTGAGTAACTGACCATAGGCCTCAGACTGTTGCTAATTGTAGATGAGTGGAAGGAGCATAGATAATTTTCGAGTATTTGGATTAGGAACTTGTGGAAGAGTTCTGTTAGATGAAGGCTTCAAAACCTCGTGGAATAAGTAAATTAAAGTCCTCGTGGAATAATTTCTTAAATAATTCCTGTTGGAATTCTGTTGAAATAATTCCTGAAATAATGGGGATGATAGAGTTCTGTTGTAAGAGTTGTGTAAATGAGGATGATAGAGAAGGATGGCATGTGCAGGTATGCCAAAAGCTAATTGGTCTTTAATCTTGGATACTGCGTTTTTTTCCTTTGGATTTGACTGAAGTTTCCTTCAATTGAAGGTGTTTTGTTTCATTGATTCAAACTTAATGAAAGGATTTCTGGATGACTAGAAGGAATCCTAAACTGTGACAAAAAGTTGGTGCTTCATCTTTACGGAGGAATGCAGATTTCATGAAGACTAAAAGGAGTTCACTTCCTAGAGAGTTATTAATTTATTGTATCTACGGATAATTATGAATGATACTAACTTTTTTTGTGTCAACTTGCTAGTTTTTTGTCGTTTTTCATGTATAATTAACTTGACAGTAATGCATGTGTTTTTTATTTGAAAAATAAAGTTTTATTGATTAAGCTATTGTCAACTTGTTGTCATCTTTGTAGTCAATTTTTTGTCAACTTTTGTTCGTGTATTCAATTTGACGGAATTTGACAGCGATAGGTATTACTGATTTGGGAATTAGGGTTTGACTATTTATTTTTTAATTTTTTGTTTAACGTTTTGTCAACTTGTTGTCATCTTTATTTTTCTATTACAAATTGACTATAAGGTGATAACTCGTAGAAAAAATATAAAAAAAGCTTATATGTGACAATATAGGGAATATAATAAGATGACATTTTTGAGATTTCTTTCCTAAAACTGCATATATGAAAAATGGTACTTTGAAAATGGTATATGTGTAATTTGACCGATTGATTGTAAGTTATGGGCCGACTAAAGATTTATTTATTGGAAAATTACGGAAATGTTTTTTTTCTTGTTTTCAGTTGTAAGAATGTCAGAGTATGTTTATTTATTTTATTTATGTCCGTTCTAGTTCATCAATTATATGATGCCTAATTTTGAGTTTATAATTGTAAAAATGTAAGAGTATGTTCATACATATATTTACTGTTCATTATTGTTCATATATCGAGAGAATAAAAATTGACATTTTTGCATTTTAAAACGTGAAATTGAGTATTCATATAATTGATGAACTAGAATCTAGAATAAAAAAAAAACAAATATACACTGACATTCTTATAATTTCAAACTCAAAACGTAATAGTTTGCATAATTATCTATTTACTTAGAGACAAATTTGGAAAATATGACATTCTATTAAGGATTAATTACACTACATACGTTGTTTTTTTCTTTATTTACAAAAATTTCACAATTTTAAAATTTTTATAAATGATATTATTTTTCTGTTTTATTTACATTTTATACGGAACAGTCATTTTCATTGTTTTAACTGTAATATAAACTTCATATAAACTTATGTAAACATTATATATGTATAAGGGTTTTTATACACGATTTATATCTATTTTTTATGCATTAAAACTTAATATAAACTTCTAATTTCGTATATGCTAAATTCTTATGTTATTTATTGATTTGTAAGGATTAATTTTTTTATCAATTTTATGATTTTAAATTGAATGTTAACTTTGTATAAATATTATAGCAACTTTGTATATTCTAATAGTGAGATATGATTGTAAATTAATAAATAAAAGTAAAAAATATTTTATTGATTTAAACTTCTTATTATAAACTTCATATATTAAATTTTTATAGTTTTCATAAATTTTGTAAAAAATAACTTTGTATAAACTATATTTACCGCTTAAAAATTTTAATCATTATACAATAAATCTTGTTTATAAACCTCAAATATATAAATTAAAAATAAACTTTAAACATTTAATCTTGAAACAGACAGTTGATTTCATGTTACTTATTATTGATTATTTAATTGATAATGTGAACAATTAGTCTACAAAAATATGGACAAAAATAAAAAAAATAATGTTACAAAGAAAAACTAATTTAATCTCACTTGATAAGAAAGCCACAAAAAAATTAAAATTAACATAATTAACATCTCAAATTTTATGGTTAAAAAACATAGGACATGTAAAATAATAATGCACAGTGAGATAAGTTTTCAAAAGCTAATAATTTGTAATTTAAAAAGATAACGAAGATGAATTTGTAATTCGCCCTTCTATTAATTAAAAATGTTTATGTAGGTTATTTTGGAATGACACTATTTGATTCCATTATTATATAAATGTACGAATTTGAATTCATAATAACAAGAATTTCTCTCAATTGATCAATTGTCATAATCTAAAACAAATCAAGCTTGTAAATGCCATTTAAATTCAAAAAATATCATATTTAATCATAAATTCAAGGAAAAACTGTTCACTAACGCTCGTTAATTCAAAATTTTGAATATTTGACAACCCATAAGAGATGTTAAAACATTACAAAAATCAACATTCACAGAATGTTTAAACATTAAAAAAAAATTCAAAATACAATCTTCAAGTGACAAAATTTCATCAGGTAAATCTAAAATCTTATAATATCTAAACATAGTACAATATTTATTTTTGTTCAAATTTTTAGTTATTCGTTTTACACAATAATATATTTTACAATATATTTTTACCATATTTCAATATTTACGAACATCGTCGTCCATTATAAGAATTGCAGAAATATACATTTTAACAATTAAAATTGCAAAAATGTGTAAATCAATATGAACAAAATTTATTTTTGTTGATATTTGTTCATAGATTTCAGGTATACTCAAGCGTAGTGAAAACACTCAAGTAAGTGGAAATACAGGAAACCAGTCGACTGGTAGGGAAACCAATCGACCAGTGAGTGAGACTAAACAGTTTGAAAAGTTGTAATGGCTAGTTTGGGGACCACAGGTCAAACCAATCGATTAAAATGAAAACCAATCAACTAGTTCTGACTTCCTGCTGCCAAAACAGATCAAAAAATCTTTCAGGTGACGTCAATGATCAAGGACCACTTTTTTGGAGAATTCAAAAGTGCAGATAAGTCGACTTATATTTTTTTAGTTGCCTAATGTGTTCTGCAGGGAAGACCAGTCGACAGGTGGATGCACCAGTCGAGTGGCAAGCATGACCAGAGACATCAGGGAAAATCTGGAAGGGTCACTAGTTGAATGAAGGAAAAATCAGTCGACTGCAGGTCAAATTACTCAAGTGCAGTATAGACCAGACGACTAGTATTTTTGACAATGAATAAGAGTTGACTTTCAAAAAGCTACTTGAGATGTCCACATCAATACCCAATGGACAAAACCCAAGAGACTCAATAAATAGAGTGTAAAATAGAAGAAAGAAAATAACACAAGGCTCTCAAAAGATCAAATTGCTATCTTGCTTTCTTGTTGTCAAAATTCTTTGTGTTCAAGCTCTTGTTCATACAAAGCTAGAATAGACTTTTTGAGTGACTAGTTAAGTGAGTGTAGTAGGATTTGAGCCAAAAATCAAATTGTTTGTAAGGTTGCTTGAGCTAAAATTTAAGTTTTAAAAGAAAAGAGTTAGTGGATTGTTTGTGAAAAATCCTAAGTGAGAGCTTAGATAGTGGAGTAGGTGTTGTTCACCGAACCACTCTAAATTTTGTGTCCATCTTTGCTTATTCTCTTACTCTCTTTTATTTTGCAAAAAAACTCGAAATTTTTGTCATTCTTATAACCTCTATTCAAACCCCCTTTCTAGAGGTTATCTCAATTCTACAATTGGTATCAGAGCTTAGTGCTCATCTTTGATGGCTTAACACCCTTGAGTAGAAGATCTAAGAATGGCACAAACACATTTTGGGAATTTTGATGTTAATCCAAATTGTCCTCCTTTCTTCAGTGGTATAAAGTACTCCTCTAGAAAGAATCACATGAAGATACAACATCATGTGTGAAGGCATCAAGTATTAAAAAGTCATCATCCATGGTCCTTATGTTCCAAGAAATGAGAATGGAGAGTTAAAGAATGAACTTGATTATAGTGATGAAGATTGGGCCAAAGTCTACACCATTGCAAAGGCCATGAAGCTCATGCTTTTGCACTATCTATTGAAAAGAAGAATCATATGGGTTCTTGCACAAGTGCAAAAGACATGTGGGATAGGTTAAAGGGCACCTATGAAGGAACCAACCAAGTGAGAGAGACAAAGATCAATATGTTACTTCATGAATATGAAATGCTCACCATGAAGGAGTGTGAATCAATCAACAACATGTTCGATCGCTTTGGAGAGATTATGAATGGTTTGAGTAGCTTGGGGAAGACCATGAGTGATAGTGAGCAAGTCAAGAAGATCCTTAGATCACTCCCAAAAGAATGGGATTCTCAAGTCACTGCCATTATGGAATGAAAGGATCTCAACATGTTGGGATTCAATGCTTTGGTTGGGTCTTTGATTAACTATGAGATTATCTTGAAGACTAACGGTGGCAGATCAAAACCAAACGAGAAGAACATAGCTATGAAGGCTAGTCTACCTCCTTATGAAGAAAGTGATGGTGACCTACATGAAGATAAAGAGGATGATGAAGAAATGGCTCTCTATGCTAAGAATTTGAAGAAATTCAAAAACTTGATGAACTCTAGAAGGAAAGAACTAAGAGTAGGAGATAGAAGAAGAAACTTTAACAATGCAAAGAGAAGGAGTGGAGTAGATGACAAAGGAAATATCACCAATGATGATAGTTGCTTCAAGTGTGGCAAGAGGGGACGCTATGCTAAGGAATGCAAAGTTGGGACATCATCAAAACATCAACCAAATGTGAGATACGACAAAGGAAAAAAGAAAGAATCCTTCATTACTAGTTGGAGTGATGATGAAAGGGAAGAGCTAGGAAATAAAGAGACAAACTTAGCTCTCATGGCCAAAAGCTATCACTCTAGTGATGATGAGGATGAGGTATCTTCTAAATTTTCAAATAATTTGAGTGATGATGACTTTCTTGAGAATGATATGCATGATGCCAACTTAAAATTGCAACATGATTTTGAAAATGTACTTAGGGTGAACAAGAGACTTAAACTACATAATAAGAAGCTTGCACATGACATTGATTCTTTGAGCATTAAACTAAAAGAGTTTAAGAAAATTGAAAATGGAGGGAACATGAACTCATTGTGTGAAGCTCAAATTTAAAACCATAAATTCCGAGTTTTTGTAAAATTTCGTGAATACATAATCTAGAAAAGAGAAAGATAGATACTTTCTTTTATTAACAACCCACTGGGCCCAAAATATTTATATACACAAGCAAAAACAAACTAGTTTGAAAACCAATCCAAACTACATATATACATAGTATATACAATCCAAAAGCTGAAATACAAATCTCTGGAGCCAAACCTCAGTCGCATATCGCTCTATGTCTCTGATCACCACAAATCCGATCCAGAAGTAGCTACCTACGATCTGCACATCATTTAAACATCAAAGTGGTGAGTATACAATTATATTCAGTAAGTGAAACACGTTGTAAATTGAATAAATGAAGTGCAGGAAAACAACACGAGGTCGTGCCACATGAACACGGGGCGTTCTCATAGTTATTTTCCCAGTTGGCACGTCGTGCCAACTTAACACGAGAACATTATATTTCCAGGTAACATGGTCGTGCTAACCTCGAGCACGAGGGCATGTTTCTCATCTTACTAAGACTACCTAGTAGCATGAGGGCGTGCTGGCCAGCACGTTGGCGTGCTGGCGTTCTGTTTTACCACTTTGATTTCTATTTTCATATTATCTGAGTATGGTTTATATGCTTTAAGTCATATACAATCACAGTATATCAAAAACATCATATGTATGCTCATTACAACATACCAACTCAATTAAGAGTCAAATCAATAACTAAGCACAACATAGTCATAAGGCACAATCTCATGCATACAAACACATCAACATTTTACATGTCATTTCCACCATTCACATATCATCAAGCAAGAACACATGCTAATCATGAATTCCATAATCGACCTCGAAGGGCACAATCTCATAATCAACTGCAAAAGGGCCATGATCGCACAGGGCTATATAATCGACCTCAAAATGCCACATAATCGACCTCCAAGGCCACAATAGTATGCTCACACAAGCAATTTATATGCTCAACATATGCCTCCAGCAATTCTCATGCTCATCACTTCAACTCACAATCGACAAAATATCAACAAGGCATACAACAACACAAACATACTAAATTCATCGTATAATATCAGTATGCTCTCTCAATTAAATCATACTTATCACAAATCATCAAACAAGAAATAAATCATGCTTATAAAGTTCATTAGAACCATCATTATGAGTATTCTTTCCTTAATTCATTTTTAAGCTTTTAATGCTTATTATTGAGTTATGGTTAAGGAAAATACCTAAGTGTTCTAGCACTTATAATTATGGTATCGTAAGTATAAGAATTACTTACACGTAAGTGAAAAACCACTTACCTCGAATAACGTGCAAGTCGCACTGCACAGACGCCGGCTAATCGCAGTCAATGTCTCGTGTAGATCCTCCTAGACAAATTAAGTACATAGAGACTGTTAAGAATTTATTCATTTCCTGAATTTACATTTAAACTCAACACAACAACCCTAAATTTCTCATTTCCTTAAATCACAGTAACATCTAATTAGAATTCAAGCCTTAAAGATCACTTTCCTCATAAGTTCAATGCTTCTAAGCATCTTAATTCACATAACACCTCTCAAGGTACTACTAATTAATTTCTAGCAACCTAACCCAACCTCATACTATCACAAAAACAATCCCAGCAAGCTCAATAATCACTTTAGAAGCTAATTCAAGCAAAAAGCTTACCTTAGATGAGCTTGGGAGTGATTTTATACAGGGATTCCTTTGTTTCTTGCTTGAAGAAGTTGCTGAAATGTTGATAAGGCTTCCTGAGATTCACTTGTCTGCTTGCTACTCTGTTTGTTCTGTTTTGATCAACTGAATCAGTAAGAACCGATAATGTTCGATAAATCCCAATCAACACGACCTCGAGAACAGATCGTGTCGTGCATTCTCAGCACGAGTTTAGTTTCCATCGTGCATGATTCTACAATTAATTCGACACGAGGGCGTGCTGAATTTCCAGGACGAGCACGAGGTCATGCTCCTCTTCCATCAAGAGCACGCGGCGTGCTTCAGATCGTGTTGTCTGTAGTTTTTCTAAATTTTTACTAAATCTATCTGATTTGATCCCGTTTTAAGTTTTTTTTTTCAATTATGTAAATTCCTACAGTTTCCAAGACGCTACTTTCCAACAGTTTCATTTTTCTTCATCAT
Source organism: Breynia disticha f. nivosa (assembly GCA_948193385.1). Lineage (NCBI taxonomy): Eukaryota > Viridiplantae > Streptophyta > Magnoliopsida > Malpighiales > Phyllanthaceae > Breynia > Breynia disticha. Next base: position 2,538 of record CANYCX010227544.1, on the reverse strand, counting down.
TACTGTTTCAAACTCTTGCCTAAGAGTTTGTAATCTAACGGCGATGACCTTGATGTCCCCTCGATATTCTTTCTGCAGTGTCAACCATGCTTATCTAGAAGAAGAAGCACTCAAAATGGTTGAAAAAATGTTATAATGGACTACTTGTTTCAGTAGATAAAGAGCCTTTGCATCTTTCTTCTTATTTTCCCTCATCTTAGCAACATCATCTGTTTCAGGAAGGCCCTTTCCAACTAACTCCCACAAGTCCTGAGACTTGAACAAAGTTTGCATCTTCACACTCCAAAACTAGTACTTTTCACCACTGAACAAAGGTATTGACAATTGCGATGATGAAGATGAATTTTTGCCATACTCTCTCAATGTTTTAGTGTTCCTCTCTTTCACTCTCTGTTGATATTGGAACCAACACTATGATACCACAATGTCAAAAAAAAGGAGAGAAGATGATAGAAGGAAATAGATGAGGCATACAGTTAATTGAAGAAGCTGAATATTTTCCACTCTTTATTCAAATCAAACTATCCTATTTATAGGCTTCAAACAACTGGAAGATAAAAAACAACCTCCTAGAAATACTAGGAGTAGTGCCCATCGTGACTAACAATAAAGAGAAACATCGGCATTATGAGTGGACTTGTGGCAGACTTCTTCTAGATTCCAAGATCTTTTCTTTGACATATTCAATTCCTACATTTTTTGAGCACTCTCAACATTTAATTCTGGAGTAATGATTGCAAAAGCATGATTGTCTAAATGGTGTAAGAAACATGGTGAATGAGGGTTATCAACAAGATTGATTAAGCTCCAATTTTGATCACTAATAGTGTATGAATTGTATATGAGAAAGTAGAACGAAGAAGAGTTTGGCAAAGAAGAACTGCTCTGGTACCATGATTAAAACCATAAGAATTTGGGAATTTTCTGTCATATTCATAATATCATATTCAAAATATCCAAACAAGTCTGGTAACAAAAACTTAAAAATGTGAAGTGTACAGGCAGCTATTTATATGCTGACCTGCTATGCTTACAAAACAGAAGCAGTAAATCAAAAACTCCCATGCAAAATATGAAAGACATTTGTAAGCAAAACAGACCCCTCAAACATGACTTGAACAGTAGTGAGTGGCAGCCTTCAAGTCCAGACGACAGCAAAAATACACCTTAGTGATAGCCAACAAATTTCATTGAACGAAGCATATAATGAGTTATTGTACTTATTTAAAAAGGTTAATTTAGATTAATTTTTTTCTTTTTGTTTGGCAAGGGATTCTTCTTTCACTAAGGAATAATTTCATTAGGTGCATGTATGTTATTTAGATCAATTGTGTAAAGGTAAGAGATGCAAAGAAAATTACCAATTTTTATTTTTTTAAGTATTCAATGTGAGCTTATTGTGATTTATACTCTCTTTTTTTTGTGGATCCAATGACACAGTTTACGACACATGTGCAGGTGTCAGGAAATTACGCGATGGAGGTATAATGCAGAAACAAGAGAACACATAGGAATTTATGTAGTTTGGTGCTTGCGACCTACTCCACGGGTAGAGAACTAAGTTATTGTATTACTAATCACCAAAAGGTGAAAGCCACAAAAGGTTAAAAGAGAAGTAAAATCCACTATATATAGATTTTACGCAAACCCTATTTTAGACCTAGTATAACACTACTACCAAAATAGTATTTAACCAAATCTATACTATCCAAATAGAGTAACCAAACCTATACTTCTAATGACTACAAATCTCTTCAAGAATTTAACCCAACAATTCTCTTCGTTGGGTTGATTTCTTTTCAACATCGTAACTAGAATAACTTCTACCACACCCCTTAAGGGTCTCGAGTTCTACCACAAGGAACAAAGTTCAAGTTGGACTTGCCAAGAACACCACCATGCCCTTCAAGATTCACACCTAGCACACTACCATCTTACACGATTCATGTGAAATCACCAGCATAAATTTCGTGTCACGACTTACCAACTGCTACTCACAATGGATCTCTTTGATTGATCTTTCCCTGTTCTGGAGTCTCAATCCTAAACTCCACTCGCTTTCCTATAAAATTCATAACAGGATTTCAAACATTGACATCGCAAAGCTACCAATCAATATTATCACTATAAGCCCTCTGAACATCTGAAAAACCCTAGCACCACCCAAGAAACAAAAAAAATGCTTCAAAGCACCCATAAAAATCAAATTTCCTTATCTCTGTCCGTTTCTCCTATGAGGACAGTCATTCTATATATGTTCCACCTTCTTGCAGTAATAATCCATTAAACTATATCCTTTGTTGTTCTTCATTCTTCTGTCACTGTGAACTCATAACCCAGAGCCTCCATTGTCTTCCTCGAAACTGAAATCACATTAACCCCATAGACAACACATCCGTAATAGTACTTATAGAAATTGTCCTTACCCTTCACAATAGTATCCATTAATTATAAAAATTGTCCTTACCCTTCATGATAACATCCACAAATTCTCATAAGACCCAAAAAAGAATACAACAAAAATATAGTTTAATCCTC
>CANYCX010227279.1:0-21471 GCA_948193385.1 Breynia disticha f. nivosa | reverse complement strand
GAAAGTTTTTGTCTTAAAATTATGATAAATAAATGTTTAAACATCGATATATAATGGTTTATCAAAGGTTTATAGCAGGTTATATGAAACCAAGATGAAAAATGTTGAAAAATGCTGTCATAATGCATTCTGAGCTGAATTGAAGGGGAAACCACCAACTGAAATGGCCAAGAAACTGTTTCCATTGTAATAGAACCATAATGAAGGAACGGCCATCAAGAATGACCATAGGCTGTTTCCAGAGGCCGTTCTGGACGACCAGATTCCATTTTAACTGACTCAAAACACTTTAAAAGAGAGGAAAACTCATATTTACGAGAAAAACATTCCAGAGATGAAATTCTTCAATTCCAAACCCTTCCTAACTTAATTCCAAACCTATTTAACACTTAAACCTTGAATTTTGTACCTAGAAACTCGTAGATTTCGCAAGAGAACATAACCTAGACGAATTCTAGAGTTTCTTTCCGGATTTCAGCAAGGTAAACTCGTTGTTATGCGATATTTTTGAATGAATTGAGGTTTTATTCAAGGTTTGATGATTCTATACTGAGAATTGATGTGATTAATGTTAGATAACCTTGCTATTGCAATTTATTTTGTACAGGAGGATATGTACGACAATTGAGCGGAGTTTGAGTTAGGGTTAGAGTGATATTTTGCTTATTTTTGAGGTAAGTGTTCTTACGCTTACTAAATTGATTCATAATTAATTTAGAATTACGTTGATTAGGCAAAGGAAGGATAATTGGCCTATAATGAAATGCTGAGTTGTTAGATGAATCATAGTGAATATGAAATGGTTGGTTTATGATTATGTTGGTATGTTTTGATTCGAAATGAATTGTTCACCTATGTGCTATTACTTGATTGGATATTGATTGAATACCTGTGTGGCATTGTTTGATTTGCTCTGTGTGAGATGAGATGAATATTGTGCGGTATGTTGTGCTGTGTGCGGAATGAATGTCATTCAAATGCTGTGTGCGAATATGAATGATATTCATATTAGTTACATTCATACATTTACATATCTTTGTGACAGAAGCCTGTGTGGAAAGAAATATGATTCTTGTGTGAATAAAGGATTACTGTGTGTTATCCTGGACTTGCTGTGTGTTATGGTCCGTATTTACGAGCTTTGCTCAGAGCTGCGTACTCAGGCTATATGTCATACCTCTGCTGTGTGCGATAGAGGAATTCTACTGCTGTGTGCTATGGTGGACAATACCCAAGGCATTTTGTGTGAAATTACATTTCATTTCATTTCATACATTACATTCATATATGTATGATTGAGGATTGATATAATTGAACTTGTGTCGTTCGTATTTGCTGTGTGCAATATTGAATGAAAGTTGTTGAGATCTGTGTGATCTGATTTATTTATTCCTATGTGAGATAAACATTATAGAATGGTGTGTTCTTTCGGATTACTGTCTGTGTGAATTTCTTCTTATCGCTACCTGTATGGTTCAATATTAGGTATGATTGATTTGTGTGATCGTACTGAGGCTGTGTGCCAGTTTATTTCAATGTTGTGTTCTGAATTAAGATATAAACCTGTGTGGTTGATATGCTACGTGTTATTTCGATATCTGTGTGAAACTATTTGTCTGGCATACAGGGATGCCTAGGGACAAGATAGATAGGCACGTCCTCGTGCTAATTTATCTTTTCCCCTGCACATCATTTAAGTTATCAAAGCTAAGAATACTTACTAAGTATTGTTTATACTCACCCCATTATTGTTTTAAATGATTGTGCAAATCGTAGGTAGCTGCTGTCACTGGAACACAGAGCTGAACGGTGTTTTCTAAGCTTACGTCAAAGGTCGAGCTCCCGTTTTCATTTTTGAGATTTTGCTTTGTACATATTGTACATTTCTGTATATACACGCGACTTTTAATTTGAAATGTTTTCAAACTTAGTTTGTTTCCACTGTTGTTTGATATTTGAAACTTCAATAGACTGGGCCGAGATTTTGAGAAAACAGCGTGTATATCTTATATCTTTTCTCTCTCCTCCTATTTTTCTCTGATTTCTTAATATTATGAAAAAAATATTGATTATCAGGTTAAAAGGAATTCTCTGCGGATTGTGCCAAAGATTTTCATATTTTGTGATCTTGAAAATCTGATTTGTGATTTGAAAATTTGAAATGATTTTGAACTTGATTTTAATAATAGATGGAGCCGATAGACAACGTATCTCCTGATCACACTGCGGAGTCCAGAGAATCAGTTGAGGGACAGGGATCTATCCCAGTACCCCCAGAGCAGCCTATGACACAGCCAGTAGCACAGAATGTTATACCTATACCTCCGTACAATCCTGTATATACTCCGTTCTGGGAGATGATGCAGAAAATGATGCGGGATCAAACTAGAGCTTCAGGTAGCCAGAATCTCAATATTGATAAAAATTTTGCGGAGGTATGAAAACAGTGGGCAAAGACATTTGAGGGTACTACTGATCCAAGGAATCATCCTGTTTGACTGCCAGAAAGTGTGCAGATATAGTTAATCAATCCATTATGACCCACATCGCATTGTGATTCCAAAAGGTTCTGGGCAAACCAACCACAAAATCCATGGTTATCCGACACCATTTCCACTCTGGATTTGCCAAATAATGAAGCTTTCCAGCTGGAGCTTGATGTTCTGCCTTAATTTGCTGACAACTCAGACACTTAGCAACGAATTTAGCGATCTCTTTCTTCATACACGACCACCAATACAGTTGTTTCAAATCTCTATACATCATTGTGCTACCTAGGCGTACTGAATACTTTGAGGAATGAGCTTCCTACATAATCTCTTCCTTCAGCTCTGGAAAATTCAGCACACACAGCCTCTTGCAATAGTGTAGAATTCCTTGTCATCCTGCATATAGGAGATTTCTCTTCCTCTTTTCACTTTCTTCTTGGAAATCCTCAACTTTTCATCTTCTATTTACCTCTCTTTAATCTGTTCTTGAATTACCGGTCGCACCGATATGTTTGCTAACAGTCCCACTTCTATCACTTGGAGTTCTAACCGCAGTTCTCTTTTCGCAAACAATGACTCAACATTGTAGGATACCGCATCACCCTTCATTTGTGATTTCCTACTCAAAGCATCGGCTACCACATTAGCCTTTCCAAGGTGGTATTCGATCGAGCAATCATAGTCCTTCAACAGCTCAATCCACCGTCTTTGCCTAAGGTTTAATTCCTTCTGGGTAGTTATGTACTTCAAACTCTTGTGGTCGGTAAAGATCTTGAAGGTTTCTCCGTAAAGATAATGCCTCCAAGTCTTTAGAGCATGAATTATCGCTGCAAGCTCTAGGTCATGCTTTGGATAATTGAGTTCATGTGGCCTCAATTGCCTTTAAGTATACGCTATCACTTTTCCACTTTGCATCACCACACCACCTACACCCATCCCAGAACCATCCGTATACACCACATACTCTCCATCCTCTAACGACAGAGTCAACACAGGTGCTTCAGTCAACCTCTTCTTAATCTCTTATTAATCTCTTCGAAACTTTCTTGACACTTCTCATTCCACTCAAACTTAGGAAACTCTAAACTTCTGTTATATTCTTTGGTTATATTCCTACCTAGTCAGTGGTTTTGCTACTATCGAGAAATCCTGACTGAATCTCCGATAATAGCCCGCCAAACCTAGGAAACTCTAAACTTCTGTTATATTCTTTGGAGCTTTCCACTCTTCCACTGCCTTTATCTTTGACGGATCTGGTTGTACCCCATGTCTAGAGATCACATGTACCAAAAATGAAACCTTCTCTAGCCAGAACTCATACTTCAAAAACTTCACATACATTTGTTTATCTCTCAGTATCTGCAAAGTCACCCTCAGGTGTTCCTCGTGTGAACCTCTACTCTTTGGATAAATCAAGATGTCATCAATGAAGACTAACACAAAGGTGTCCAGATAAGGTTGGAAAATTTTGTTCATCAAAGACATAAATGTGGCTGGAGCGTTTACCAATCCAAATGGCATCACTGTGAATTCAAAGTGGCCATATCTAGTTCTGAACACTGTCTTCGACATTGACATATCCTCCACTCTCAATTGCCAGTACCCTGACCTTAGGTCAATTTTGGAGAAAATTACTTCTCCTTTCAATTGATCTAGAAGATCATCAAGTCGAGGTAAGGGTTACATTCTCTTTATCGTTACCTGATTCAACTAACGGTAGTCAATGCATAGCCTCATGCTTCTGTCCTTCTTTTTAACAAACAATACGGGAGCTCCCCCACAGAGAAATACTCGACCTTATGAAACCTTTATCGAGCAATTCCTCCAATTGCTTCTTCAACTCTTTCAATTTAGCTGGAGCCATTCGATAGGGTGCTATCGATAGAAGAGTCATTCCTAGTACGGTTTCAATTTCAAAATCCATCTTCCTATGCAGAGGCAGTCTGGGAACATCCTCCTGAAAAATGTCTAGGTATTCACATACCATTGAAACCTCTAACACTCCTATATTGGGTTACGTAGATTCTATCACACTAGCCAAGTATGCCTCACAACTTTCTTTTATCAAACTCACAGCTTCCACGGCGGATATTAAACACGAATGTACCACGCTTCTATCGCCCACGAATAAAATCTCTTTCTGCCTCTCCATTTCGATTGATACCTTTTTTGAAAAGCAATCCACCACTGCTCTATATTTTGAGAGCCAATCCATGCCCAAAATCAATTCAAAACTCACTAGATGGATTGCCATTAAATCCATTTGAAATTTACGGTCGCCTATCACTATCAGGCAAGATTTCATCACACTATTCACTCTCATCACATCCCCAAACGGCATTGACACTTCTATTGCATGATCTAAAGTTTCTATCCTCATATTCAGTTTTAATGCATGATCCAGATCAATGAATCAATATGATGCACCAGAATCTATTAGCATGTATGTAAGTAAGCCCAAAATATAAACAGTACCAGAAATGACGTTCGAGTCATCCACCGCATCTCCTCTAGCTATAGCATAGACTCTGGCCTGATGTGTTACTGGTGCTGGTGCCTAATTAGGCTAAAAACCTTTGGAATGTGATCCAACTCTCCCAGAATGTGCACCTCGACCCCTGTTTCCACTAGCATTGGTCTGGTTATCCCAACACTACTCTAAGAGCGTTGAGCCCTTGCCTCATCATTCTTTTTCTTATAACAGTCTCTAGCCAAGTGCCCCTTCTTCAGAAATAGTAGTAGGTCGTGTTGGAATCTCTTCTTCCATCAAACCTACTTCTCTCACTCTGTCTAGCAAACGGTTTTCCCACCAAGCCTACACCTCGACCACCATGCTTTTTAGATTTGGTCACTCTGGACCCATGAGAACTGAAACTCTTCTCCCTACTAGAGCTTTCAGTATGCTTTGCCTTCTTGGCCTCCCGAGGCTTCTCTACCCCAAGTGTCTTCTCTACTCGCAATGCCGCTGTAAGTAGAGCTAAGTAGGTAGGGGGTTGTAATGCTAGTAAGAGGTTGATCTCCCTCTTCAATTCCATCTCAAATCGATCTCTCTTGGCTTCATCGGTAGCCACTTCCTCTCGTGCATGTCTAGAGAGACGGGTGAACTTCACCTCATAGTCTACTACAAAGAGATCTCCTTGGTCCAGCTTGAGAAACTTTGCCTTCTTCTCTCTCCTGTACACTGGAGGAGTCTACTTCTCAACAAAAACTTTCTTTCTGGAACTCCTCCCAAGTCATGGTGAGAGGTTCATTCAGGCTTCTAGGGACCATCTCCCGCCAGTTTATTATTTTACCCTCCAATAGAGATGTAGCATACTGCACTTTCTAAACGAAGGTACAATTCATCCTCCTCAGAACTCTCTCTGCGTCCCTCATCCAGTCTTCTGTGACCGAGGGATCAATAGTGCTAGAGAAAGGCTTTCCTCCAAGTTTTCTGATCTGCTCATAACTGAGATCAATCGCCAACCTCTAAGCTAGAGGGAGTTGATCTCTCACGGTAGTGCCTATTAGATCTAATAGCTGCTGTACAGCTGGATGTTGAGTCTGTGAGGGTTTGAAGGTGCTTGTGCACTTGCATTGGAGACATTAACATTTCCCTGTACCGACTCTAAAGAACCAGCGGCCTCATGTGCACTATCACCTTATCCTTCCTCCATTCTAAATCATGAAAATGGAAAAAGGGACTCCCATTTAGAAAGCTTAAAAAGACAATGCACATTTCCAAAGTTTAGCATGCACGCTATTGAAAACATATTTTGAAATCGGAATAATGCATGACTCAAGACAAATAACTTCAGGAACTGAGGTTTTTGACAACCTAGGCTCTGATACCACTAAATGTCACCTCCAAATTCGAATACCCCTCTTTCTTATTTATACTTTCTTTACTCAAGTGGTACCCAAACTTGGCAATCATAATTTGAAAACAAAAATTTGAAAATACAATGGCACAAAATACAATTCAAAAGCACAATTTATAAAATATACATTTCATTTCTTTAGCTAAAACTGTACAGGGTTTGTAAAGGGGATATCCCAAAAATGATCAAGTTACAAAATGCATTGGTTATAAAAGAAAAGAAACCTAGCTGATTCCATTTCAATTATAACCTATCCAAAATGAATGTATGCATTATAATGTTCAATACAACAAGTTGTATGACATGTGATCAACAAACCCTAGTGCACATCCCACCTTGATTCTTCAATTCTTTACGTAGAGTATGAACAAGCAAAAGATTCAACCACCTTCTCGTCGTATCCCCTCAAGACCCTGCCAACATGGCAGGCATAAAACACATAAGTTATGAAACTCAATAAGCAATACTTACTGAAATGGACAACTTTCCTCAACTAGTTGGCATTCATACTTATTTTCATATACTTCTACAAAAGGGAAAACAACTCATCATTCAATACATATAGACTACACATTCACTCATACATTCAACCATTTCACACTTAATTCCAATCATAATCTAACCAATCATTTTATAATTTTCATAATCACACTTTAACGTGTAAATTTACTTGCTTTTATTTAAGTGCCTTTAATCCACAAGAATATTTGCTCATCATTAGGAACCTAATAAGATTATGAACTATGGAAAACAATGAACACTATGAACATATTTGAACATGAACCAAGGAAAGCAATGAACACGTCTGAATATATTTGAACATATGTTTTTGGAGCCTGTACATGTACCACGTTCGTGGCACTCTGAAAAACTTAGACTTTGAGTTCCAGAAGGAGTGTCACATTCGTGACCCTCGATTTTGTCATTAAATTGACCTCCAGAAGACCAGTCACGATCGTGACTGAGAACAGTCACGTTCATGACTGGTTGCCAAACCAAGCCCTTTTGGCCAAATGGCCAGTCACGATCGTGACTAAAATCAGTCACATTCGTGACTGGTTTTCATCGCCACGAATGGTGATCAGAATGCCAATCACGATAGTGACTGGAATCAGTCACGAGTGTGGCTGGCTTCCTGCCACTTAGCCAATTTTTGATTCAAAATATTGGCCAATCAATCCCCACACAGGCAAGCAAGGTTCAACCATTAAATTCCATCATTCCCATACCATATACAAGCAAATTTCAACAATTAATTTCCAATGTAACGCCCCGGAAATTTGTCTATTTCAAATTGGAATAAGGAATTATAAAGGTGATATGAGGTACGTTTATATGTTAAATTAGAGTGTAATCTAATGTCCATTCATGGTAATGAATGAATAATAATGTTAGAATGCATTAAAGATGCTTTGACATAAGTATTGTGAGAATTTGGGGAATGCAAAGAAAAGAAGATGAACCAATTTGATATATGTTAAGGTTTGATTTGATGTTAATATATGTGTTAATTCAATGTTAGATGGTGTTAATTGAGTGGATATGATGTTATATTAAATTATAAACATGTATGTGTAAATATATGAATGTTAGAGAATCGAAAGGAGTCGAAAATGGCTAAGTATGGCAGTCTACAGGTGAGTAACGTACGTTACTTCTGTCGTAACGCACGTTACCAGCCTTAATGTGCGTTACCTAGAAGAATAATGCACGTTATTCTTCCCAAAAACCCAAAAACCTGCATGTTGCGTAATGCACGTTATTCGGAGCGTAATGAACGTTATCGGGGGTCTGGACAGGTCATTAAGTAGGCCGAGAACACTTCATTTTGGGGGAAAAACACCCCCAAACACTCCAAACACTCTTCCAACCTCCCCAAACCGTTCCTAAGCCTCCCTAAACACTAAAGCAACCTTCCAACTCAAGGATTTCAGCAAGGAAACATCAAATCGAGCCTTGAATCTATCCTTTCTCACCCTAGGGTTAAAAGCTACGGGAAAGGTAAGAATCTCTCGATTCATGACTGAAATGTGGTTAAAAATGTGTACATTTGTTAGGGTTTTGATGGGTTTTTAGTATAGGTTAAGATTCCATAAACTATTTGCCTAAAAACATGACATTTTGTGAGATTTAAAGATTTGAGTTTTGGAAGAATTTTGGAATTCTTGGGAAATTGTTAGATAAATGGAGAAAAGAGTATAGAATGTTGATTGTTATAGTAAATGTGTTATAATATGTGTAGGAAACAATAAACGGAACTCTAATCGGAGATTTAGGACCGAATCAACGCGCAGGAGCGCGAGGTAAGTAAATAATTGTCACTTACTTGACATATTGTGCTTATTATTAATTAATTCTGGTATGTATGATGTTCCGTGATGTGGATTGATAATAGAATGAGGGTTGATCATCTTGGAAATGAATGTTATGTAAGAAAATGCTTACTAATGAATGTGGATGTTATTCGTATAGTTGGTTTGAGTGCTTTATGACATTACTATGTAATGGATTGCTTTGAATGAACACATGTGAATGGTAAATGTGTCTATTGATGGAATGTCAAGGAAGATGGATTTAATGAAAGATTGAAATTGAATATGCCTAAGGTGATTGTTAAGATATTGGTAATGTTTTGATGGAAATCTATGTATGTCTAAGTGGTGATTATAAACATAAAGCTTATGTTAAAGTGTGTATGCTATGAACGTTAAACGCGGATTCTATGTTGGCTTGTATGTGGATATGGCCCAAGGGCACATTGTGGCTTGTAAGTTAATATGAGAATGTACCTGTTATATGTGAGTTTGATTTCAATAAAGTGATGAATTCATGTTTCATTGACATATGCATGATATGAGTGTTCCTTGTTGAATTATGATGATTCCTTGCGAGTTACATAATATATGTTGTTGATGCCGGTTTTGGCTATATTGAGCATGATTGACATGTGCTGAGATATGTATGTTTAATGGAACATTCGTGTGCATATGTTGCGAGGAAAAATATTGAGATGAATTGCATGGATTTGCATTCATATATATATTATATTGTGTTGGCATGGGCACGTGTTTGTTCATGCATTTGTGAAAAAGGGAGCTTTTGGCTCGTATTGAGATAAAATGGGGGATTAGCCCAAATGTCACATAATTTTGGGTTCGTCCCGATGATTTAATGCCGAGCAAAAGCTCGATGCCGGGTCCGAGCCCCGATGAATGATATGGGGGATTAGCCCAATGGAAAAAAGGGGGATTTGCCCAATTGTGAGAAAATGGGGGATTAGCCCAAATGTGACATAATTCCGAGTGAGAGCTCAATGATTTGATGTCGGTTTTGGCCCAATGATTTGAGACCCCGGGGTATACATATGTGTGGATAATGCATAAGCATTGCATTAGCATTCATTTCGCATACACGTGATTGAAATGTATGGAAAATGGAATGCGTATGAGTTGGTTTTGAGAGGTACATAATTATGATTAATTGATATGAATTCTTGTATGCGTATGAATGAGGTATATGGACGGGTATGATCTTGTGTGATTATGAGTTGATTGTATGAGTTATGAATGATTATACCTTGTACAAGATGTGAATATTGTGGTATGAATTATATGGATGGATTGATCTTATATGATTATGTCTTGTTGTGAATCATACTCAATGACTCGTGATCGGATGATGTGCGCTTTTGAATGGATCGGTGACGTGGTTTACGTATGCCTTGTCTTATATGTTATATGAAGAATTATACACATGTTGATTGTGAATATGTGTTATGGTTTGAATTTATAATAAGTGAATTAAAATGAGAATGAAAAGAGAAAGTAATGGAAAGACGATTAAGTGTTTATGCGTGTTATGTTTGAGTGTGTAATTAAAGGTATTTAGTATGTTGATTATGTTTTATGGGAGGTTATTGATGATTTTTGTGTAATGACATATGTATGAATGATCTTCCATTGTTGGGTGCTAAACGAGAGTTTAGTGTGTTGTTAAGATAAATGGCTAATTGTAATTAATTAGGTGTATTTTGGACTTGCATGGATGCTTGATGAGTTCATTGGTATGTTTAAAGAAGTTGGACAAGAGTTATGCATGGAATGAACTTAAGGAAATTGTGCAGGAAATTCTAGAGGAGAGTAACGTTCATTAGGGGTCTAGCTAACGCACGTTACTGCCCCTAATGCACGTTATTCTGGGCAGACCCACGTTATTCATCTTGAATAATGAACGTTACCACCAGAGTAATGAACGTTACCACCAGAGTAATGAACGTTACTCTGGGCCAGAATGTCCTAAATGAATCGAAATAATATCCTAACATATACGGGATGAATTTTAAAGATGTAGAATGGTTTCCTAATGAATTTAGACACCTAAATCGAGATAAATAACACTTGAATGTTGTTGTGGAATGGCTTTAGGGTGTCATTTATGGTTTGAGGGGGAATAAGGCCGGAATGACCGATGTCTCCCCTGCACCCCGGCATGTAGAGACGCTAAGGGAAAACTTACTGAGTATTGAAAAATATACTCACCTGTCATTGCTGGATTATGTGCCGATTAATAGGTACCAGAGACGGGACGACGTGATCGGCAAGGCTAGCGGTGCGATACTAAAGGTTGAGTTCCCAGTGGTTTAAATATTGTGAATGTTTGTGCATGTTTTGTATCTATACATACATTAGTATAGATGAGATTTATAAGTTGTCATATTAAATGATTTTTCCCGCTTCCGCATTTCTAACTAAACCATATTTATATATATATGCTTCTATTTCATATTGGTCATGTATTTGACAAAAGATGTTTTGAATTATCTCTCTCATGACTTGTGTTCAACAAGAAAAAAAAAATATAGTGCGTTTTTCAGCCTTTACTTAAAAATGAACTTTGAGAATTTTGGCGTCACATCCACCATCATCATACCACATTTTTTCTTGAACACTCAACCATATTACACATACACAACCATAAAACACATTATATCAAATCACCTCATTCGTCAACAATGCATGTTTCTGATAACTGGCAATCCTTTAATAATTAGCAAACATACATTCACAAGATAAACACATGGACATAGTTCACACTTAACATCTTGAATATATCCATTCCATAACACCAAAAGAACACATCATGGTGAATGAGAATGCATGCAACCTACAATGCAATGCATTTCATACTATGATCACCCATGATCCCTTATTAATTTCGTTTTTATTGGCACCATAATGCCCCATTTCAACATTTACAAATGGGCCTCGCCGGCCGGGAGTATCGGTTATAAGATTTTGGATCCATATAAATTTGCACACTTATGCGCCCTTAATTCTTGGCACACTCGTACACACTAAGGTGTCCTAAGCTTTTCCACACGTGCCTGGTGTAGCATTTGTTATATACTACCCGAAACTTTTGCTCACCGAGAGCCATAACAACTCCCTCGTTCTTGCTCACAAAGAGCCCTTTTTTCCTAAAGTCATGCTCCCAAAGAGCCCTTTTCATTTCATTCATATTTGCCCAGAGATGTGCCCCGAATGCAAATATGACAAGTGCATTTACCATGCATCTCAATCATGTATTCACAATCCAATCATGTCACATTTACAATCAACTAGTAAGTTCCACTATTAAACAATTTCAAATATCACCCAATCATCTATCATTTAGCGCAGTCAATAAACATAAGCATATTAACCATCATGCTCAAGCTTTTACCATGTTGCTCACAATTATACCATAACATGAAAATTCCAAACTACCTCATCCAGTTCAATTATTTTCAACAACAACATAAACATCATTCTAATCAAACATTTCACGCACAAGAGCACACACATACCAAGGAAAGTTGCGCTCATACTACTTACCTCACAAGAAACACCTAACGGCTCGGTTGTGAACCTCCCTCGCCACGGTTCAGATTTCCTATTATCAATATCATGGTTTCACATTAATCAAACATTCATGAAATCATATAAAATGGAAAGAATGCTCTACGATATGCTTATTATATTTGTGTAATTACTCCTCTCTATCTCTCCTTCCATAACTCCCCTTTTCTATATAATGTTCTTCTCTAACTACCACATTTAATTCTTTCCACCAACCCTCATCGATGCTTCCCACAAGTGCATTTAGGTATAATTTTACGATCTTTATTCTCCAACATGTGTGAAACAACCTAACTCCTACTTTTCCCCTTTCAAAACCCTAACCACCTTCCTACCCTTACTTCAATTTCCCTCACCATATAATACCCAATCAAATTAACACTCTAAACACTATCAATGGATTCCAAAGAAGCTTACCGAAGCGACGAAATACGAAAAAACTCTAGTCACGAAAAACCCAAATTCATCACTTTGCATGGTCCTCTTTCTATCATTGATTTCGTGCAGCTAAACCATATTTAACACAAAATATGGTTACTACTAGGTATTATGCATGTTAAGCTTTCCAACGATCTATTATTTGCTTAAATCGAAGCTAAATCAAGAGAGTTATATGGTCGAAAAGCTAGGGTTACAAGGAAAAAGGGGATTGACAAGAGAGAATGAAGGATTCTCACCTTGATTGAACCATAGATCAGGTTTGGAGTCTTTCGAGATGTAAGTTTTTATGGAAAGTGAGGGTGATGAAGGTTTTTAGCTATAGAGGGAGAGCAAAAAAGGGAAAGGACATGTGTGTGTGGAGGAGGGAAAGAAGAGAAGGTTTTTAAGGTTTAACTTGGGCTCGTTCACTATTGGACTCGTTAGCGGCCCACACGAATCCTGCTCTTTGTCTAATTCCTCAAAATTTTGAATTTCTCTAAATTTCCTAATAATTTTCTAAAGTCCCAATTTCATCCTACGCTCCCTTTCCGCTCAATTAATTCTCTAAAACAAATGCAAAAAATTTCCCTTCATTTTTTTCCTACCTATTTTATTTTAATTTTTAATTAAATGGAAATTTTTGGGGCGTTACATGATGTGTGTGATTATTCTTACAATGTAAGATAAGAATGAATTGAGCTTAGTTTTCATAATGAATAAAGCATGTACTTGTATATTTGGATGCAAATTGGCTAAGTATTATTGCTAGAGCAAAGTGGGTTTAATGAAGTAATTATGGTAACAAATTGACAAACAAATACTAGCAATAATGTATACTTAAGACATGTACATGGCCTTAAAAAGATTCAAATTTATGTAAAACAGATTTGCAGCACGCCCTGTGCTCTTGCTGGCACGACCTTGTGCCATCTGGGAAATTTTGTTTGAGCACGCCTCATGCCTAATTAGCACGACCTCGTGCTGGTTTGATTTTTCCCCTGCACATCATTTTAAATGTGAATTTTTTATACGAAATGAATAGGATTGTTGTCTTATTGCATAATATACTTAAATAACGTAAAAACACTGAGTATGTTAAATGTTAAATACTCACCTCCGTGTGTTGTTTTTAAATGTGGTGCAGATCGTAGGTAGCTGCTTTTGGACAGATACAGATGTGATCAGAGGACTACTAGCAATATACGTCAGAGGTCCGGCTCCAAAGTTCATTTTTGTATTTTGTTTTGTACAATTTTGTACATACATGTATATACGCTTGTTTTAGTTTGGTTTGATCTTTCAAACTATTATATCTTCCACTTGCATTTTCATTTGGAATATGAAAATTATTTTGGGCCAAATGTAAATAAAAGCGTATAGATGTTTTTCTCTCTCCTCATTTTTTATTATGATTTAATCCTTTTCTTAACTATTTTGGAAAAGTGGGTTAAATAGTTTTAAAAATTGAGTTCCATAGTATCTCATAGTTTTAAATCACCATAGGAGATTAATGAGTCTTCAGATTTGATTAGTCCTCTAAACTAAATCTCTTTAAGATAAATTTTATAACAAGTGAAAGTCTCACAAATTCCTTTCAACTTTATCCCAATATGTCTTTGATGTAACATTCCCATCCTAAAGCTCTATAATTAATAAAAGGATTAACATAATTAAGAACAAATTATATAAATTGAATAATATGCCATGTTAATCATGAGTAGATAGATAGTTGATAGTAAGTTCACATATATAAGAGAATTTTTGCAAAAATACATAGAGTACAGGGGGTCGAAGACTACGCTCGCGTAGTCTACTACACGTTAGGGCCAACAAACGCATGGTGACAGCTACCACGTGTAGTTTCTGGTGACCACGCGTATTTAGAAAAATCTGGAAAAATTTCATAATGTTTGGGACTTGAAGCATGAGGTGTATTATTGAGAGGTTAAAAGGGGAAGCTGAAGAAGAGAAGCAAGTAGAGAACAGAGAAGGAGGGTGAGCAAGAAAGAGAGAGCAGAGAGTGTTAAGAGGGTGATAAGAGAGATAAAAAGGAAGTTAAGTGGGAAATTGTGCCAGAAACACGTAACTAATTGTAGGATCAATTGGATCATCTATTGGTATAGTCGGTACAAGAAATCCACGAAGATAACGGTAATAATCTATGAAGTTATATTAATTATATTGTGATATTAGCTTAGAGTTAAAAATTATTGATAATTCACGAAAATAGGGAATTGATAGAATTCAAATAGGATTATGCATATTAATATGTTTTTTATACTGAGGTTTATAAAGAATTTCATATATGATTATGTAGGACGACAAACTAAGAAAGTAGGACAGGATCAGAGCTTACCACTCCCAGTATTTCAACTAGCAAGTGAGTATTCTAACTCATTTTTAAATATGATTTAATATGTAATTTAAATACATGAAACTAAATGATTGGTTGGCATTATATATGATTTCAATTTAATGATAAAAAAGGCAACAGGTAAGCGTTTATACAAAATGGTTCGTACAAGTACAGGATATAAGAATTAAAATAAGAACAAGTGTACAAAATATAAATGGAATTGTAAACATGTACGTTTATGATATTTTAGCTATTATTCACACTGTTATATGTTGCATGATATAGATCTATGATATACGATTGTTGTTGATATGATTGTTGAAGGTTGATGGTATTGGTGGTGATTATATGATCGATCATACCATAGAGGAAGCATATTACTGTGGAGGAAGTACATTATTGTATAGGAAGTATATATAGAGACATATCATTAATCATTACATGTTATATGTTGATAAACAATAAATTTTATGAGTACGATCGTTACGATCACACTAAAATTGAAATGAATAAATATGAAATTATATTTATATGTCTGAAGATATTTCATACAGAAATATAAAAATTAATTTGTTTATTTGATCTATAACTTATTGATTATTAAATGACTAATCACTGAACTGGCATCTTATAAAATTTGTGTTCGTATATTTTGTTTTCAGGATCAAGTAGATAGTCAGTGTTGATTACGCAAAAATTTATAGGTGGGTCAGCTCCTACACACAGCATCTCTCTACTTTGGATATGATTATAGGACTTTCACATATGTTTGACTGCATGACATGTTGTTTATGGATAGATATGATTGTTGTAAGCACAGGTTGATGTTTCGTGTTGATTTTGGATGATATTACAGGATGAGATGCATGTTGATATTGATATGATGATATATATGTGTGAGAGGTTATGTTGTTGATTATGATTGATTTGCATAATTGTTTGTAGATTGATATCAAGTGTATTTCACATTGTAGCAGATTTACACAAATTGTACTTAAATGTTACAGGCAGTGTTGAACAGAATAAAGGACGTATTAGATCAACACAAGGCCGACCCCTTAGGTGTGTTGAATAACACAATCTATGTTATGAGAGTATATTAGATTGTGTTGTAAACTGTTTACATAGAATACGATGCATGTTTGATAATTTGACAGAGTGACGTGTATAGGTATCGAAATTAATGAACAGAAGGAAAAAGTTTTAAATTATACTCTAATCAATGAACATAAGAATAGTAATTATACAATTAACATGATAATATGATTAGGATGTTTTATTTGCCTCTTGGGTTGATCATTTAGTACATAACTAAAATTAATTCGAACTAATATCACTTTGTTCTTATAACTGTGGTTAGATCAGCCAATGCTCAACCTTATTTTAATCTAACAAATCTTACTAACATTCTTTCTTTAATCCAAGAACATATGAATGGGATAAGATAGCTTCTACAGCTCATTCTTAACTAATGGAATTACTAAAAGGATCATGAACAATTCATTACTAAAATGTTATCATGAGACCTATCCTTTTGTAATTACACGTTTTCAAAACTTAAAGATATGCTACAAAAGCATTTATATTTACATTTGGAATGTTCCCACTGGGATTAAACTCTAAACTCCCACTTAAGTTACTACACTACAAGGAATAAGTTCGAAATGTCAAAAATTTTCGAGTTCAAAAACCCAAAAACTTTCATGCGCATAAAGAACTCTTAGCATCCACTAGAATTAACTTCCATTAAATTCAAGATCAAGACCATTCACATTTAAGGAAGATGCTTAGATAGTATTTAACCAAAAATAATTGTGGTTACGATGTTTATTCATAACTAGTAAAATATAGTCAATACTTTCTTTCACACATTAATTTTTGTTCTCTTCCTTCAAAATTCTCCAATTCTACCACTCAAATACACTGATCATGAAGAAAAACAAACAGGATGTTTCATAGAAAATGGGTGTACCCAATTTATCCCAATCTAACATTCTATTCAAAAAGAATTAATTGCATATGTTTGTTACTTGCCCAAGTTTATGTGAAGTTATTCATATCATCCAATGTGAGTATATGTTCTTATGAATTAATCAGAATCTTATTCAAAATACTCCACTTATTATTTTAGTCCATATAACAAAACTTTACGAGTTCATTGGAAATATATCTTATAGATAGAATTAGTTAGATTATTCTCATAAATAATCCATAAAACTCACAAGATGTGTAACTAACAATGTCTAAGAGTATTTTCAAGATAATGTAGCATGAACCAACATAAATTTAAAAATGATTAAGAAGAAAATCTCTTCTTTGTGTTCACTTCACTCTGTTATGAAATTAGAAATAAACATATTATGTTCAAATCTATATTATCATTTCGAACTTATACTTTAATAAAATTTACTTGCTATGTTAGTTGGTCCTAGTGTTTTCTATTGAATCACATCTTGAGATTCAAGATTAAAAGAGCAACTAGATGCACTTCCTTAAGTCATATGTCTAAAGCATTTACATCTATTACTTTAATATTTGTATTCTAAAATGATGTTCATATCATGCCTATGCCTAGACCTTAAATTCACAATCATCTAAAGTTGACAAAATTGATAGTAATAGGATTAGTCTCAAATAATAGTCACACTACTAGTACTTTGTTGTAAGCATTTCTTGTGCTAAGTAACTCAAATTTAATAAATTTCTTAACACTCTTACCATTAGTTAATCGATAGATTTAATTTTCGATAATTTTGGCCAGTCACTCAAAATGATATTACATTATCACTAAAATAATACTCAAACAAATTGAAATAAGTTAAAGTTCCCATCAACAATTTATAACTTCAATCATAACCTTGAAGTTCTAAATTATTAGAGTATTTGTAGTCCTTACTCATCCAAAATATAAAAAAGAATGTCAATATTGAAAGATCTGGTGAAGACATTCTTTAATAAGGTCAAGACATTAGTGCATTGCTAAAGAAGACATTAAATTTTTCTTCAAGACTTATTTATATAAGCTAATCACTTCTTAGCTACCACTTTTCATATCACTCTTGACATTTCCAATTGTTCTTATTTAGATACTTTAAATACATATGAAGACTATTAATTCTTCATCAAATGGGACCAAAATTTGAATTTAACACCTTTGAAAGATGAAATTCAAAATAGAATACTAAATATCATACACACCTTACTTGTGTGAGTTTGTTAAACTATATAATCTAAAGTACAAAAAATTTGTATAATCAAGATATTTTTCTTTATGGAATATCTTGAAAACCATGTTAAAAAATATCATGTATATTTATCAATATTAGGACATTGTTCCATGTGGATTGACTCTCCTACTTGGATAACCACTTCTAGGAAATCGATAACTTTTTTTGAATACTTATGCGCATTAGTTATCTACTAGCTGATTTAATAGGCATATGAATCATATAAGCTTTTAATCACAATATTTGTGACTAAGTACCAAATTTAGAAGTTGAAGACCTCGATCCTAAAATCTATTTTAATTCGATACTCATATGAATGCTTTAGTAATTCCACACATCATTTGTCATACTAAGTTTAATGATATGGACAATGGAATCATTTATTCTACTTCACATAAATATGTAGATTATACTGAGCATATAGCATTTTTCTTGAATTTTAACCTTTCAAAATCAAGACTTTAAATCTCTTAGCTTCTCATATTTGTATTAGAAAATAATTTTTCAAGATATACGATTATTTTTGCTTGAAATTAATGTACAACTATGTCTACTTCAGTATTAATGTGCAACAAGAAAAATAACGTTTGAAAAATAGTTTCTCTTCAAATTTTTTACCTCTCTTATCTCCTCTTGAGATGGGATTACTTTCAGACTTTCACAAAGTACCATTTTTTATAACACATGCAAATAAATTGATAGAAATGGGTAATAAAATCAATAAATAAATACAGAATAAATATACTATAATTTGCATGACTATTTGTAACATATTTACACAAATAATTTTAATAAAACTATTAAAATTAAACTTAAAATCGACTCCAAAAAATTAGTATTTCAAAAATTTAAAAACATATATTATAAAATAAAGAAAATTCAGAAACTAATGTTATCAAAATTTGGTGACCAGAATCAACCAAACACACCTCCACACACCTCCTCATGTTCTTAGCCACGCACCGCTTGCAGTGTAGTCACAACTTCATACTTACCCCTACACGCTTCCACATAGTATAATTGACTTTTGCTCATTTTTATGATGACTGAATTATAGACATGACACCTCTTGACATGTGTCAACACCCTATTGGTCGATATTGTTGACCATATTGGCATGATAAAAACCATATGTCACATGTTGATGTGGCATTAGGTATCACGTGTCATCACATGATTAGCTTCCTCTATGATGTGTCAGACACGTAGGATGCTATCTATCAATCTATGTTTGATTGGTGTTATTGGCATATTGATGCATCGAATGCCATGTGTACTTGACAATTTGACTAAAATTTAATTATTTATCCATGTGTCGCTTAGTGATTGGTTGCCAACTTACCACTCTGACTGTAGTTTGACCTATTTGGATGAGAACATGTTCATGTGGCACTCTCTTATTAGTTGCTTTTTGATTTGCCAGCTTATACATCTTATCAATCCCAATAAAACTCCGCCATTGAACAAAAGCATTCAATGGAACAAAAGCAGTCATTGAACAAGAAAGTGTGCCCTCGAACTGCCCTATAGTGTTTTGATCGACATAAAATTCTAAATTCTGACTCGATTTTTATTGCTAATTGCAATGGAACAATTTTTTTTCCAAAATACATATAAAATTTGACGAAATTGAAAGCTTGAGACATTCTGGTATAAATTTATACACCAAAAAAATAAATTTAACATCAACTATTGCTAAAACCACATTTGTGCTAACAACAGATTATACCAAATGAAATTTCAATTTTTAAACACATTCAAAAACGCAAAGTTAAAAAGGCTTCGATACCAACTTAGATCTATTGAAATAAATACATGATATAATTAATAGGAAGAAATCAAGTTACATGTTCAAGAATGCAGCGGAATTCTAATTACACCAAGAGCCAGATCCACTTCTTCCTTTGACGAGATCATTATGGTTGTCTTTCGCACAAGTATATTTGAAATATACCGAGTATGAGCTTAATCCATCTCTCATGGATGTGTTTTTATTATAGGAGAAAAATTATAGACAAAAGTTCTTATTTGGCTCTCTACGAAATTGTTCTTGTCGGACTCGGGGAGCCTTGGGAGATTTGCCAAAATTGAGCGAGGGGCTAGTGAGAGTGAACACTAGACAAGAAGGAGATAAGTGGGCCTAACACCACATATTTACCCAAAACGTTAAGGTATTTGTGGAACTCATTTTTAAAAACCCATTTCCCTGATAAACATTATAATATATTGAAATGATATAAAATCAAGTTGAAAATATAGGAGAGAGAGAATATAAAATATATATACATGTTATCTGATCAAATCTTGGCCCAAACATTTACTTTTCAAAACATAATAGTAGCAGAAGCAAAAGAAGTTTGAAAACATTTCAAACTAGAAACATGCGTGTATATACAAATGTACAACATATGTACAAAAACAAAATAACAAAAATGAAAACCCGGAGCTCAACCTCTGACGTAAACTCGGAAGGCTCTGATCAACGCTGAAGTGCAGTGGCAGTAACTACCTACGATCTGCACAATCATGTAAACAAAACGGGGTGAGTATAAACAATACTCAGTAAGTATCCTTAGTTTTTATCACTTAAACATGATGTGCAGGGAAAAGTATAAACCAGCACTCGATTGTACTCATCTATCTTGTCCCCAGGCATCCCCGAATGCCCGACAATTCAAACCTTTCACACAGTTATCACAATAGCACACAGCTCTTTAACAGTACATAGCAGCACACAGTAAGACAATAGATCGCACAGATCAAAAGTACAGATAGCACACAACAATCTAGAATCATATCTCACACAGAGATCAATATTCAAACTAACACGAATCACATAGATTCAACCATCCACACAGGAAGATAACAACCATACATCGATAAAGGAAATGGTATGAAATGAATGCTAATGCATATTCACACAGAATGACCCGGGTTTGTCCACCATAGCACACAACAGTGGAAATCCTCTATAGCACACAGTAGAGGAATGAGCAATAAGGACGAGATCACACAACAAGTCCAAAGCTCGTAATATGGACAAGATCACACAGTAAGTCTAATATCTGAACTAGATCACACAGCAAGTTTAGAATACAATGGCCACACAGGCTCGTGTCACACAGACATGTATAGATGAATGACATTCAGATAAGCACACAGCAGTAGAATGACATTCACGTCGCACACAGCCCAGCATTTCGTAAAGCACACAGCACAGCT
>CANYCX010227175.1:0-13708 GCA_948193385.1 Breynia disticha f. nivosa | reverse complement strand
AATATTAATCGACTTTATAGGAGTAGCAAATAGTAACTAATTATTACACAAATAGATAAACAATACTATGATAATTATTGCTTTCTAAACAAGGAATTTTAGCATTATATTGAATTTAATATTAATACATTAAATTTTAATCCAGTGTTTGGTTCACATAAAACGAGCTCTTAACATAGGACCACATACATCATTACTGGTACTATTTTCATATTTGCACATACTACTTCAGTACTTATTGATCCAGGCTCTACTTGTTCTTTTATGAATGAAACTGTCATAGATTCTATTGGAGGAGATTGTATTGGAGGTAGTATAGCACTATTAAATTATCCTATCACTGTATTGATGCCTGCTGGTGGTACTGTAGTAGTTAGACACATTTTACGCCATTATGAGCTTAGATTTGGGGAGTCGACGTACTTTGCAGATTTAATTGTTTTGAGGATGGTGGAATTTGGAGTTATCCTAGGGATGGACTGGTTATCCAAAAACCATGCTATGGTGGATTGTTATACAAAAGAAGTTATGATTGAGGTTGAGGGTGACAGACGTGTATTGTTAGTAGGCGAAAGGAAGACTATTCCTTCTTGCCTTATTTCCGCGATTGTTGCTGCAAGACTGATACGAGAAGGTTGTAATGCCTATCTTGCTTCGATCGTTGATTTGAATCAACCTAAATCAGAGACACAAGACGTTGAGATCGTTTGTGAATATCTTGAAGTATTTCCTGACGAGTTACCGGAATTGCCACCACATCGAGAGACTGATTTTCGGATTGAAACTGTGCCGGGAGCAGCGCCTGTTTCTATTGCACTCTACAGAATGGCAGCTGTTGAGCTACAAGAGTTGAAACGACAATTGGAAGAATTGTTAGAAAAAGGTTTTATACGACCGAGTGTATCACCTTGGGGAGCACCAGTGTTGTTCGTGAAGAAGAAAGACGCTAGTATGCGGTTGTGTATTGATTATTGCCAATTGAATAAGGTAACAGTGAAGAACAAGTATTCGTTGCCACAGATAGATGATTAGATTGATGAGCTACGAGGAGCTAGAGTATTTTTAAAAATTGACTTACGATCAGGTTATTGGTAGCTGAGAGTAGAAGACAGTTCGATTGAGAAGACAGCTTTCAGGACTCGTTACGGGCATTTCGAGTTCACTGTTATGCCATTCGGGTTGACGAATGCACCTGCAGTATGTATGACACTGATGAATAAGGTATTCCAGCCTTATTTAGATCAATTCATGGTAATCTTCATTGATGATGTTTTGGTGTACTCGAGAGATAGAGATGAGCATATGCGACATTTACGAATTGTACTTTAAGTACTGAAAGAAAAAGAGTTGTATGCTAAGTTTGACAAATGCGAGTTCTGGATGTCGGAAGTTGTTTTTCTAGGTCACGAGCAGAGGGAGTGAAAATGGATCCTAGTAAAATAAAAGCAGTACAAGAATGGCAAGCTCCGATGAACGTATTAGAGATACGTAGTTTTCTAGGTTTAACTGGATACTATCGACGTTTCATTGAAGATTTTTCGAGGATAGCTAAACCGATGACTTCCTTATTGAGAAAGAACGCTCCATTTATTTGGAATGATGACTGTGAAACGAGTTTTCAAGAATTGAAGAAGCTCCAGTTTTGATGTTACCATCTCAGGGTGGTGGATTTGTTTTGTATACGAATGCTTCTGGAACTGGATTAGGTGGAGTATTGATGCAGCATGGCAGAGTTATTGCTTATACTTCATGACAGTTATGACCACACGAGACTAACTACCCGACATACGATCTGAAATTAGCGGATATTATACATGCTTTGAAGGTTTGGCGTCACTACCTATAGGGGAGACATTTCAGATTTTTACCGATCATAAAAGTCTGAAATACGTCATGACATAGAACGAGTTGAATCTTCGACAGAGGCGATGGATAGAATTGTTAAAAGATTACGACTGTACAATTGAGTATCATCTATGAAAGGCGAATGTTGTTGCTGACACACTTAGCAGGAAAGAGAAAGGAGATGATGAATCTGTTACTTATAGAGCTGAATCTCCATTTGCCTTACGAGAGTTACGAGTGCAGCTAGATCTTATTCAGAATCAAATGTTAGGCAACATTAGTGTTCGACCTCAGATGCGAGACGTAATTGTTGAACGACAGAAAGAAGATGAAAATTTGATGCAGATCAAAGAGAAAGTTGAAAAAGGGAAAGTACATACTTTACACCGACTTGATGGTATGGGTGTATTATATTATCAGGATAGACTGTGTGTTCCAGATATTACATAATTGAAGAACAAGTTGATGACAGAGGCTCATTCTTTACCTTTAGTGGTTCATCCTGGTAGTACAAAGATGTATCGAGATTTGAGACAGTTGTATTGGTGGGTACACATGAAGTAGGAGATAGCAGAGTTTGTTGCTAAGTGTCTCCAATTCTAACAGATAAAGGTAGAGCATCAGGCTCCAGCAGGAAAATTGAGACCACTGGAAATTCCAGAGTGGAAATGGGAGAAAATTTCCATGGATTTTATCATCGGGCTACCGAGGACGTTCCGACGTCACGATGCTATTTGGGTAATTGTTGACCGACTGACGAAATCGGCGCACTTCTTATCTATTCGACAGGATTATACGTTGGATAGACTTGCTGATTTATGTATTGCTAAGATTGTTCGATTACATGGAGTTACTATTTCGATCGTGTCTGATCGTGACCCTAGGTTTACATCGCGATTCTGGCAGATTCTTCAGAATGCAATGGGTACTCGTTTGAGGTTTAGTACAACTTTTCATCCACAGACCGATGGACAGTCAGAGAGGACGATACATACAGTAGAGGATATGCTACGAGCATGTATTCTAGAATTTGGTGGAAACTGGGACGATCATTTACCTTTGGTCGAATTTGCATACAACAACAGTTACCATTCTAGTATCGGTATGGCACCATATGAGGATTTATACGGGAGACGGTGTCGTAGTCCGATTTACTGGGATATTGAGGGATTAAGACAGATAGAGGGAACAGAGTTAGTTCAGCAGACCCTGGACAAAGTGAATGTTGTAAAACGATGTATGAAAGCAGCTCAAGACCGTTAGAAAAGTTACTACGATCGACATCATCGGGAGATAGAGTACGAGGTTGGCGATAAAGTTTTCTTGCGAATTTCACCCTGGAAAGGTGTAATTCGATTTGGAAAACGAGGAAAGTGAGTCCTAGATATATCGGACCGTACGAGATTACAGAGAGAGTGGGACCACTAGCTTATAGATTGAGGTTACCAGCAGAGTTGTCCCGATTACACGATGTATTTCATGTTTCTATGCTGAGACGGTATCGATCTGATCCTAGCCATGTATTGAGTACTCCAGAGTTAGACATATCTGAGGAGATGACATACAAGGAAGAACCTGTGGAGATTTTAGACCGACAGGCGAGATGTCTACGAAACCGTGAAATTCCAATGGTTTTGGTGAAATAGAGTTTTCATTCACCAAAAGAAGCGACTTGGGAAGTAGAATCGGATATGCGACGATAGTATCCATATCTGTTTCCTGAATCCACATCAGAACAATGAGGTAAGTTACGATTGCATACTTTAAAATTTAAGATTTATGATTTAGTTTGGATACGAGTTCATAATTTGAAATTTTGAGGACGAAATTTTCTAAGAGGGGGAGAATTGTAACATTCTGAAAATTTTTCGTAAATAAAAGACGATAAATAATAGTTTAAAAGTGAATATAGATGGTTGATATAAGGTTGATATAAGGTTGATACGAAATAAATGAGAAAATAAATAAAATTTTCCGGAATAAACAAATACGCGGAGTCAAACCAGAGAACGCGGAGTCGCAACGAACCCGCGTACTTCTGCGCCATCCCGCGTACTTTATTAATTGTCATAAAAAATAATGGGAGACACACTTTCGTGCTTAAAGGAAAAGTAGGGCCGAATCACATTATTAATGGACGTTTTCTGTCCAGAAAATATGTAAAGAAAGTTAAGGAAGTGAGGTTGAGCAGAGAGGAATAGATCTGGAGAAAATTCTGGAGAAAAATTGGTGAAATTTGGTGGAGAAGTTCATCCAAAATCAAGGTAAGGATAAGATTTATTTTTGGTTGATTTATGGTTTATGGTTGGCTTTTGATAACTTTAAATGCTGGAAATATTCTAGAAATGATGGACAATGTTGCTGAAAGGTGTGAAATTATGTAGGAGTATGTTAAGATGATTTTATGCATGATAAGTTGGATTAAAATGGTGTAGATCTAAGGTTTACATATGGTTGACAAATGGTTGATTTAGAGTTTATGGTTGGTGCTTATGTAGTGATAGTGTTGGAATAAACTCATCAATGAAATTTAATAAATTATGTTACGTTGTAAATTAACATACAGGAGATTTGTGAGAATTTTGAAAAGGAATTGAGGCTTGATAATTGTTGGAATTGCTTGGATTGAAGGTAAGTGTACTTACACTTACGAATTTATTCCTATTTAAAATTTTTATGCTTAATTTTATTAAGTATAATGCCTGAAATTATACTAAAATTTGTCATTTGATGATCCAGTAGAAAGAAGTATGTTAGGATTATTTTTAGTATTGAAAGATGAAATTATTATGGTTGATATAGAGTTGATATTAAGGAAAAATGTAAGGAAGTAAGCAAAATCTGGAGAACCAGCGCAGAACGTGGTGTGGTCCATTAGATCGCGTGGTTGCCCTCAGACCACGTACTTTTGTTTGACCCCGCGTATTGAGAACGTGGAGTGGACACGAACCCGCGTAATCCAGATCCAATCCGCGTAGTAAACTTAAACCCAGAAAACATATGAGCTTCAGCCCAAATTCCAATTTAAATCTGAATAACTGTTTTGGGCCTCAGTCCAAACCCATGTTAAAAATAAAAATACCAAGTTATAGCAGTTGTATGCCAAGTATACAAATTGAGAAGGACCTACATACTAAATTATTCACAGATGGAAAATGGGTACCTAATAATACCCAATTTTACAATAGAAAATAAAAATAAAGAATGAAGAGACAATTGGAATAAAAAGAAAATAAAAAGAGAATGAATTGTTCTCCAGAACAATGTATGAAATAATGTAAAATTATATTGGCATGATATTAACTTTGCCTTATTAATAACCTATAATTCTTAAAAGAATTAAATGACATGTTCTTTTATATCTTAAATGATATATATATGTATATGAGAAGATAATTATTAAGCATTTAATTGCTTTGTTGAACATGTCAAACATATGAGATTGAAACATCATTTCATGAATGCATTGTTCATTCATTGTGTTGCATAACTGTGTGACACTGGTGTCTGAGATGGGTACTTGAGATATGAGATATGAGATACAGGCTGGGCCTGATTATTCCGGGCGAGAGCTCAATGTCGGTCTGGGATCGATGACTTCAGGAGAGATCTCGAAATACAGTACCAGTACAAAAATGACGGTCTGGGACCGAGAAAAAGAAAAAGAAAAGAAAAGAAAAAGAAAGAGAAAAAGAAGCATTCGCATGTTGGCAAGCATTTGCATGTGATTGCACTACATTCATATGCATTTGAAATTGCATTCATACATAACATATATAATTTATGTTTTAAATTTTTGTGAATGCTTATGAATAAAAATTATGAGTTAAATAGATGTAAATATATATATTAAGCTTGATAAGCTTAAAACCATGAGAAATAATAAGATAAAAGAGGTAAAATGAATAGACAGACTAGGTTAGAGGAGAGTCATATTCCCTAAGGAGTATGAATTTTCCCTGTGCCGCTTACTGAGTATTCTTACTCACTAGGATAAATTGTTTAAAATGCACAGGACGTTGAAAGCTACGATTGGACCAGAGCTGCAGTGATTTTTCATCAGACTTGCTACTGTCAGATGTGGGGCTCCATTGTTTTGTTTATGTATTTTCCAGTTAAGGATTTGAACATATTTGAAATATGTAATATTATAAGTTTGGATTTGTTTTCAAACTTTTATATTTGCTTCCGCTGTTAAGGATTTTATTTTATGACTGTTTTGGGCCCGAGTATGTTTTAAGAAAAATGTATTTAATTTTCTCTCTCCTCTAATTTATCTTTGAATTAACTCTAATTTTATAGTTATTTTATAAAGATTGTTATTTAAAGTAAAAATGAGATTTTAAAATTTGAGCGTCATATAAATGGAATAAATACTTCTGGAATTCAAATATTTACGAAAAATATACGAAAAATTCTAGAATATTGTAAATATTAATTTTATCAAAAATTGGAAAAATTTCGGTCATCGGAACAGTTCCACGCGCTAGCACTCGCCGAGGCGAGTGAAGAACATCACTGTTCTTGAGCGTGGGCGAGAACCACTCGCGGAAAAGCAACGCGCGACACGTGGCGCATTCTGATTCGGTGAGCGACGATCCGGGTCTGTGGGTTTGAGCGCGGGTCGGTTCGTGGTTCGGGTCGGGTCGGGTCGGATGGGTCCGCTGGTCAATATACGGGTCGGGTCTGGGATTCGGGTCTGACGACTTGTCGCTTAGGTCAAAACGACATGTCGTTTGGAGTACAACTAAACGATTGGCAGTTAATCTCAAGCGACACGTCGTTTTGAGTTCAACCGTACGCTCAACCGTTTCCATCTTCAAGCGACGCGTCGTTTGTATGGACGACAATCGCGTGACGTCGTTTACGTTGGACTTCAGTGTGGCCGACGACGCACAGTTGCGGTGTAGGCGCGTGTGATTCACGCGCCGCCTTCTGGGCATTTTCCGGCAAAACGAATTTCACTTCCCGACTGTTTTTGGCCTTCCGAGTTCAATGGTGTAGTCAGATTTGCCAAATTCTGACAAATTATTTTCGGATTCGTACCGATCTAAGCTTTTCGACGCATTTTTTGACGAAAATTATACAAAATAAAATCGTAAAAACAACATCAAAGGTACCCACAACATATCAGAATACTAATTCTAAAATTTTACAGCCTTTCGGCTCTGATACCAGTGAAAGAATATCATACGCACATATATAACATATATATAACTAATTAATTAACGAATAATTAATTAAAGCGCGTAAATAAAATGAACAAAAACTCAAACCTGAAACTCCGTTCATCGCAGCGGAAGAATACGATACCTCGTTGAGGGTACGCTTGTATCCACAGGCGCAGAGCGTCGAGATACGAGCAATGTTCGCACCCGATTCTACACCGGAAACCGAACCCGAGAGAGAACCACCAAGTTGGTTACTTTGTATGACAGAGAGCTCTCACATTCTCTTTCTTCAAGTGTATGTAAATGTGGAGGGAAATGGCTTATTTATAGAAGTAGATGTACCATTTGGTGAAATGGTACATTTCTATGCACAATTACACTTTGGTCCTTAAACCAAAAGTATTCCTAATTTAATCCTTTAACCAAATAAATCATAATTAAGTCTCTTAACTTAATTATATTTATTCGGCAACCTAAACGTCATGGGCGGAATAAATTATCCTTTCACTTATAACTACTTTTATGCACCGTTTGTTTGACAAAAATTATTTTTCTACAGAAAATAATTTTCATATTTCAGAATTTTATTTTTTTAGATTACGTTTTCTGATATTTTATATTTAAATATTTAAAAATATAAATAAAAATATAATTTTATATTTTAAATAAGAAAAATATTTTCTTTAAAAATATATTGAGAATAATTATTATTTGTTAATAATTTTTAAGTTACAATTTTATTGACTTATTTTCTGTTGGTAACAAACGTTGGAATATCAGAAAAATATTTTCTTAAAAAATAAATTCTTCCAAATATACGGAACATTTAAAATTACTTTCAAATAGTTTGATTTAATATAAATACTACATAGTTAAACACTATTATTGTTTTAAAAAATATATATTTTGAAGATAGTCATTAAAAAACTCAGAAACATGTGATAATTATATAAAAGAG
Source organism: Breynia disticha f. nivosa (assembly GCA_948193385.1). NCBI lineage: Eukaryota > Viridiplantae > Streptophyta > Magnoliopsida > Malpighiales > Phyllanthaceae > Breynia > Breynia disticha. The sequence continues at coordinate 5,734 of CANYCX010227175.1, read as the reverse complement.
TATTTTTTTTAAATATTATCTTTAAAATATCATGTTGAGTTTGAATTTATAAAAAATAATATTTTTTACTATTTTATTTTTTAAAATGATAATTTTATTTTAATATTTATTTAAATGTTAATAATTTTTAATTATCAATTATGACACATATTTTAGATTTTGTAACTGATTTTATTAATTGAAAAGTATTTTCAAATGGTAGTTATTTTCAGTTTTAATTTTAAAACAGCATGTTTTAAGAATTTTATATTAATTCTTTAGTTATAGTTATGCATGTTGCCTCATCTTCTCTGATTCGAATTTTAAAAAATAAAAACAAAAATTTTTTTGAATAAAATTTAGCTGGACAAAATTAATAATTTGTATTCAATATTAATTTTCAGAATTTTTTTATAAAATGTTTTTGTGCAATAAATTTGAGTCTGGTACTTGTAATGTATATGGTTTGTGTTTAACATTTTATGAAGAATGGTTTAGCATATATATATATATATATATATATATATATATATATATTTCACTTGTAGTCGTTTGTAATTGAATATATATGTATCTTCTGATGTAATATGCAATTAATTAGACACGAGTGTAGTTATTTCTATCCATACATGGCGTGTTAAGGTTTGAATATTTTGATATAATTTTTAGTTTTTAGTTTGTTCTACATGTTGTTGTCCCTATATATGAACTGATCTATCAAAAAATGTGTTTGATGGTTCTTGATTTAAAACTTTTATCGATTGTGTGGGCAATGACAGATAACTAATCAAAATCATCTATACATGCTATATCAACCCTATTAAGCTATAATGTTATTCATTTTAGCTATTGCCTTCTTTAGCTGAATATTATATTATTGAATTTCATTATTTGCAAGTGAAATAAATAATTACTTCATATACAACATTTTCTCAGATGCATCGCTCTTAAACACCAACCAAAATATTTAAACACCAACCAAAATATTTATTCTGAATGTTAAAAAAATAAAAAACACATAAATTATTAAAAATGTATGTTTATAACATTTTAATGAAATATTAAATATAGATCAAATCAATCATTAAATGTTTAATGATATTTATTTATGCTCATATATGTTCAAAATAAGTGAAGTTTTAAAAATATATAAAGAGCATAAATGAACATAAATAAATATATATATGAAAATTAATCAATTGTTGTTTTGTTTAAAAAGAGAATGAAAAATAAAAGATAGGAAACCGATATAGAAACAAAGAAAATAAATTAAAAATTAATAGTAAGGAAATCATAAAAGAAATAGAGTAATTAATTGTAATAGGGAGGAAATCAAATGAATTAATGAACACGTATACGAAAACATTAAATTGGAGAAAGAAGACAAAAAAATGAAAAAAAAATGGTAAAATGATCATTCCTTTGCATATTTTAACTGAAATTGAACATATTCACACTAAAATCATGTTATAAAACAGATATTATTACACTATAAAAAACTTGAATTTTTCATAAATTAATAGGCGTTTTTAATCAAAATCTCTAAAAGCACGAAATGTTGATAATAGAAGTTGATAATTGGCAATACTACAGAAAGTAATTAAAAAAATTATGGGAATATCCGATTTTTTGTTTTCAATTCTAGAAATGTCAGAGTATGTTTGAACAATTGTAAAAATGTACGAATTCGAGTTTCAAATGTACAAATGTCCAATTTATTGATGAGGATATTAGTCCAGTGTTATGATACAATTCAACAAAATACATTTAACAATGAGAAGCAATCATTTTTTACAGGTTGTGATTCTGCTACGAGGAGATGATTGATAAGGATAGAGTATAACTCAAGTCAAATTCAAACTCTTATCTTCTATTTCAAATTCAATTGTTTGTACGCCAACAATACTTATCTGTAACCTTGTATATGTACACACTTTGAGAAGCAATAGAATCACGTTGAACCTTAAACTTTTATGGTACCAGAGCCAGCAAAACTCTTCATCGAGTAAACCCTTTTTTTTACCATGAATCCTCCTGCTGCCCTTATTCCCACTGATCATTCCACGACTGTTTCCATTCGCAATGTCACCTTATCTGTCAAACTTACCTCCACCAACTATTTACTCTGGAAAACGCAGCTGCGCCCTTTATTGCGCTCTTATGATTTGGTCAATCACATCGATAGCACTGGTATCGTCCCTCCTGTTTTGATAGACGATGAACCCAACCCCGACTATCTTGTTTGGTTCAAGAAAGATCAACTTGGTTTAAGTTGGATCATCAACTCAGTTACTGAAGAGTTGCTGTCACAGATTGTTGGCGCAAACACTGCGAAAAAAGCATGGGAGCGTCTTGCAACGACATATGCTTCAGGATCAAAACCCCAGATTCGGAACCTCAAAACCCAACTTATTACTTGCAGTTATTACAAACTTAAGAATAAATCTGAGGTTTTGAGTGAATTTATTAAATTTTACCATTTTGTCAAACGATTTTTTGGCTTGCAGTTACACTCCTTTCAGTCTGATTGGGGCAGAGAATTTCAGGCCTTACAAACTTACCTAACTAAACATGGTATTGTTCATCGGCGCTCGTGTTCACATACATCCGAGCAGAATGGTTGTGCTGAGAGGAAACATCGCCATGTCGTTGAAACTGCACTAGCTATGCTTCATACCGCCAATGTTCCAATGCACTATTAGCCTTATGCATTCGATTGTGCCAACTACATAATCAATCGTCTGCCCACTCCTCTCCTTAATCATGACTCACCCTTCCAATGAATGTTCACCCTTCCAACGACTGTTCACGGAGAAACCAGACTATGGATTACTCAAGATTTTTGGCTGTCTTTGCTTTCCTTGGCTCAGACCCTATGCCAAAAATAAATTGGAAAAAAGCTCTTCACCATGTGTTTTTATGGGATATAGTAAACAACACAAAGGATACAGATGCTTGGAGCTTTCTTCTTTAAAGTTATATATCTCGCGCCATGTTACATTTGACGAGCTAGTTTTTCCATTTACAGGTTCGATGTCAACACCTTCACCAACGAATGCCCCTCAATCCACTACTTATAGTCTGCCCACGCTGCCACTTCTACTTCATCAGCCTTCCAATTCTCCTATGCGACAGCCCCTGCCTGTGCCACAGCAACAGACTACAGCCCCATGCTCGAACAAAAACCATCATCTTCATCTTCTTCACATCTGTCGCCTGCTTCTCCTTCACTCACACGCAGCTCTCCTTTTCATCGCACCTCTTCTTCACAAACTAATCCTCATACTACATCTCCGCCAAGACTCAACTTAGTGGTTGATCTCTCTACACATCAGCCATCCTCACCAGTGATTGTAGGAAATATGAGAAGGGGGGTTGAATCATATTTCCCTCTTTTTCAAACTTTCGTGCGGAATTTTGGATTGAACGATTGGTGTTTGGAAGAAACAAAGAACAAAGAACACAACGATTTAGAGTGGTTCGGAACTAACTTTCCTACTCCACTACCTTAACACCTCTACTACGGATTTTCAACAATTTCACTAACTTTCACTTTCAAGCTAAGTGAGAACTCTTACAACAATCACTTTCTAGACAAGTGAGAACTCTTTCAACAATCTGAATTTTTGGCTTCACTCAAACCAACAAAGATGTAATCTCTCAACTAGATACAATCTCTATATGAGTTACAAGAACATGAGAGAAAATAAGCACAATTACTTTGAAAGACAATAATCAACTCTTTTGTAATCTTGTGTTCTATCTTCTCTCCAGCAAAAACCTCAATATATAACTTCTATTAAATTTTTGCCTGTTATCCATCCATTATGATAGCTTTTTCCTGCTTTAAAATATCATTTTCTGTGCACTGTCAGCTGGACCAGTCGACTGCTTTTCATTCCAGTAGCATTCCAGACTTTCAGACTTGACTCCTAGTCGAGTGGAATACTTACCAGTCGACTGGGATCACCTGCCAGTCGACTTACACACCTTTGCATCATGCATTTTGAACTTTCAAAAGTCATATCTGAGTTTTAGGTCAAGTGCCTTAATTCTTGCCATAATTTCAGGTTTAGTGGCTCACTTAGGCTCCCCATTATGTCATGTCCATAACCTTGAAAGATTTTCAATCTTTCAAAAGCCATTTCCCTAATACAAGGTCAAAGATATGATTACCTACCAAATTTTCAGGATTTGTTGCTCATTTAAGGTGTCAAGAATCTTCATCAGTCGAGTGGTCTTACTCTCAGTCGACTAGTCTGCATCTGTTCTTCCAGAACTAGCCATTTCATTCTTCTTTTTTGAATTTCCAGCATACCAGTCGACTTATCTAAATACTAGTCGACTAGTGTCTCTTTTTACTTGACTAATTTTTATTTTACTCAAGTTAAATGTTGATTTTTAGCTTTTGTTCAATTAGGCTCAAAACTCCAATTTGACTTCTCCAACATACTTTCATAAGAATTCCTTTGATTTCAAACACTTTGCCAATCCTAAGATTAATCTTTATCAATTTCATTATTTCACACATTATCAAAACACAATGAGAATCTTAATGTTTACCACCATTGGTCCAACAGTGATCACCAAGACTCACAAGATGCTCACACGCCAACAAATAGGTTCCCTCAAACCAAAAACTTTTTCAGCTATTTCTGATGCTTCTAATGATCTTCCCATTTGTTATACAGAGGCACACAAACATCTTCATTGGAGATGCGCAATGATGCACGAATATGAAGCCTTACTTCGTAATGACACATGGCGACTGGTTCCCAAAGAAGAGGCCACAAACTTGGTGGGATGCAAATGGGTTTTTCGAGTAAAAAGAAATTCAGATGGCCAAGTCTCAGTTTACAAAGCATTTTAGTTGCAAAGGGTTTTCATCAACGCCCGGGGATTGATTTCAAAGAAACCTTTAGCCCAGTTATTAAACCAGCCACCATCCGTCTTCTACTCTCCATTGCGATCTCTCATGGATGGGACATTACCCAACTCGATGTCTCCAACGCATTCCTCAATGGCAAACTTGATGAGAAGGTGTACATGACTCAAACACCAGGCTTCGTCGACAAGTCTTGGCCTCATCACGTCTGCCTCCTCAACAAGTCTCTATATGGACTTCGTCGAGCTCCACGAGCATGGTTCTCCTGCCTTCGGAACATTCTATTGCTATTCGGATTCAATCAATCCAAGACAGATCAGTCCCTCTTCCACTATCATCACAGAGATACACATGCTTTCTTTATGGTGTACGTTGATGACATAATACTTACTGGTTCCTCCTCATCATTTCTCAAGACTATCATTACTCATTTACAAACCAAATTCACTCTCAAAGTTCTCGGTAACTTAAGCTACTTCTTGGGTGTTGAAGCTTCTTAGGATGCCAATGGTGTTACCTTGACTCTGGTCGATTCTTCCTCAACACCACAAGCCAAAATCGCTGACCGGGTTCTAGCAAGCATACTAGATCGGTGTAGTTTTACCTCGGAAGTATACCCTCCAGGATCGAATCTCACAGGGAACGGTGTATTTAAATCGACTTGGTGCAGTTAAATTAAAACAGAAAAATAACGAATATGAGTAATTGTGAAGTTTCTTTTAGACAATTGATATAACATACAAATGAAAATTTAAGTTAAAAACAATAGATAATGATGTCGGGTTTTCCTAGACTTCAGTAGCTCTACACTTGATTTCTGAATTTAGTTGAGGTTATTATTGATGTTCTCGCGCTAACCTTGATTAAGAG
>CANYCX010226746.1:0-14930 GCA_948193385.1 Breynia disticha f. nivosa | reverse complement strand
ATGATGTTGTGTGGAAATGCAATTAGCATGGTTGTGTTATGATATTGTGAGGATGTATGAATGGTAATATGTTTCCTTGTTATTATACGATTTGTGGATTGTGTTTTGAGGCTTGCGCGATGATTGTTTGTGAAATGATGTGTCTATGGATGGATTTTCAATTATAAGTGCTTTATGTGAAGTTCCTAGATGTGTTGAGATAAATGGTTAAATTTGATGAAATTGGTATGTGTTTGGCTTGTATGAAGTGCTTGATAAGTATAATGGTATGGATAAAACAAAAGGACAACAATTAGGTATGGATTGAACTTGAATGGAGTTGGGCAGAACCTGCAAAGCAGTGTAACGTTCATTATGGGTGTCTGTAATGAATGTTACACCATGTAATGAATGTTACCTAAGTTGGTAATGAACGTTACCTGGTCTGATGAACATTATTCTGGGTTTTCATCCACGTTAGTCATACTGCCTTGAATAATGAACGTTACCACCTGAGTAATGAACGTTATTCTGGGACAGATATGCCTAACTGGACCAAAATAACATTCTAACTCATACCTAATGAACCTTAGTGATATATTATGGTTTCTTCATGAATAAAAATGTTGAAAGTGATGTATTTATGTTGTTTTAACGAAACAAAATGGTTGCGAAAATCTGAATTACGGAAAAATGAACATAGCGAAAATGGGTATCACGTTTAGTGGTATAAAAGCGGGGATTAGATTCCCTGCGGACTGAACCAGAAAAGTTGTTTTCATTGCACTATTTATTGAAACTAAAGGTTTTTAAACTTGTGGTTTGACTAGGATGGAGCCCATAGACAATGTATCACACGATGCTACCACAGAGTCCCAGGAGTCTGTACAGGGATAGGGGTCGGTTCTTGGACCCGCAGTACCACCAATTGTAGGGGGGGTGCCATTTGCACCCGGTGCTATTCCCTTTGATCCCGAACATGCCTAGTTCTACCACGCAATGATGTTGCAGCTGTTGGGTCATCAGGGAGGCCAGCAGGCTCAGCAGGCTCAGTAGGGTGGCCAGCCGAGAGCTCTGGCTGGTGGGCAGCAAAGAGAGGGTATTGAGATCGACCGAAATTTTTCGGAGGTACGCAGGCACGGAGCAAAATCTTTTGGGGGGACGACTGATCCCGTGGAGGCAGAGGACTGGCTCCGTCAGACAGACCGTATCCTTACCAGGTGTAGGTGCACACCTGAGAAAAAATTGAGGTAAATTGCCTCATTACTTGAGAGGGATGCATGGTACTGGTGGGAGTCAGTGTCGGGTAGCCAAAACGACCCACCTACCTTGACTTGGGCCGATTTTCTGAGGGAGTTTGCTGTGAAGTATACTCCTGAGCACTATAGAGACAGGAAGAAGTTGGAGTTCCTCGAGTTAAAGCAGAGGAACATGACAGTGACAGAGTATGAGGCACAGTTCACTCGACTTTCTAGGTACGCACCGGATGAGGTAGCCACAGATGCCTAGAGGAGAGGCCGATTTGAGAGGAGGCTGCGACTTAATATTAGGAGTCGTATTAATATGAGGCAGCCTACCTATCAGATCCTTCTAGAGACTGGTTTGAAGACTGAGGAGCTGATTGCTGAGGAGAGCAAGGTAGAGAACGAGAGGCAGTAGAGGTCTGGTAGCTCTAGCACTACTCGAGGGAACCAGAGGACTGATTTCAGGTCTTTCAGAGGCGCTGGTGGAGGCAGTCGTTGCTGGGGTGGATCTGGGAGTAGAGGCAGCCATACTTTCAGGTCTTCTGCTCTTAGACCACAGGGTACAGCAGGTTACATCGGGGGAGACACTCAACAGCTTTGTTACTACTGTCACCAGCCAGGGCATATAGCTAAACGGTGTGGACTAAAGGCACGAGATCTAGAGAGAGCAGCACCCGGGCATAGCAGTGTTGTAGATAATAGGGAGCCCCATCTACCAGTGTTGGAAGAGGCAGAGGAGGTAGTACTGCTAGTACTTCGCGAGAGGCGGGGGAGCTTCTTTGACAGCCGTTGCATCTCAGGCACGTGTCTATGCTATGACGCATGACGACGCTGTAGTCGACCAGACGTGATAGCTGGTACGATTTCTATTTGTGCACTTGATACTTTGACATTGATAGACCCGGGGTCGACCTGTTCTTGTATTGGGGAGTCTATCGTCGAGTAGTTGGGATATAGTGTCGAGCCTATCGTAGCAATGTCCATGCTAGCTGGGGGCATTGTTAGGGTTGATAGAGTGTTGCGAGGATGCGAGTTGCAGATTGGTGAGCTTACGTTTACAGCGGATCTTATTATGCTACGATTGGCCCAGTTTGGCGTGATTTTGGGTATGGACTGGTTATCGAGAAACAGAGCCGTGGTAGACTGCCACGCGAAAGAGGTAGCTGTAGAGGTGGATGGCAAGCAGAGAGTTCTTCTGTTTGGAGAGCGGAGGGTCATTCCTTCCTTCTTGGTTTCTGCAGCAATGGCTGCGAGATTGAGTAGAGACGGTTGCGTGGCTTACCTAGCCTGTGTTACCGATGTGGGGCAAGAAAACCCACGTGTCAGCGAGATGCCGATAGTGAGGGACTATGTAGATGTATTCCCGGATGAGTTGCCTGGTTTACCTCCGCCGCGAGAGGTAGATTTTGAGATTGAGATGGTGCCGAGAGCAGCACCAGTCTCGATAGCTCCGTACCAGAGGGCAGTTGTGAAGTTGCAATAATTGAAGAAGCAGTTAGAAGAGCTTCTAGATAAAGGGTTTATACGGCTGAGTGTGTCACCCTGGGGTGCACCAGTATTATTTTTTAAGAAGAGAGATGGAAGCATGCGACTTTGTATAGACTACCGGCAGTTGAACAAGTTGACAGTGAAAAATCGTTATCCACTGTCGAGGATAGATGATTTGATCGATCAGTTGAAGGGATCTACGGTTTTCTCCAAGATTGATTTGAGATCAGGGTATTGGCAGCTACGAGTGGAGGAGAGCTCCATCCCTAAGACTGCGTTTCGGACACATTACGACGACTTTGAGTTCACGGTGATGTCGTTCGGTCTGACTAATGCGCCGGCAGCCTTTATGGCTTTGATGAACAAGATCTTCCAACCGTTCTTAGACAGTTTTGTTGTGGTGTTCATCGATGACGTGTTGGTCTATTCCAAAGATCGTTTTGAGCACGAGGGGCACTTGAGATAGGAGTTGGAGATTCTAAGAGAGAGACAGCTATGCGCCAAGTTCGTAAAGTGTGAGTTCTGGATGCGGGAGGTGGTTTTCCCAGGCCATGTGATATCGGCAGAGGGTGTTACGCCGGACCCCAGCAAGATTAAGGCGATTAAGGAGTGGGAGGCTCCTAGGAGTGTGACCGAGGTACGTAGTTTCTTGGGATTGGCAGGGTACTACCAGAGGTTCATAGCGGATTTTTCAAAGATAGCGAGACCGATGACTAATCTCCTAAAGAAGAATAACCCATTCATTTGGAATGAGCAGTGTGAAGAGAGTTTCCAGGAGCTGAAGAGGAGATTAGTAGAGGCACCTGTACTGGTATTGCCGACAGACGGAGGAGGTTTTGTGGTATATACGGACGCTTCTAAGGCAGGTTTGGGAGATGTTCTGATGCAGAATGGTAGAGTGATTGTGTATACCTCCAGACAGCTGAGACAACATGAAGTTAACTATCCGACCCACGACTTGGAGCTAGCACCTATCATCCATGCTTTGAAACTATGGAGGCATTATCTGTATGGTGAGACGTTTCAGATTCTTACCGACCACAAGAGTCTGTAATATATCACTACGCAGAGAGAGTTAAATCTGAGGCTGAGGAGATGGATCGAGCTTCTCAAGGACTATGATTGCACTATTAACTACCATCCGGGTAAAGCAAACGTATTTTTCGATGCGTTGAGCCGGAAGGGTAGAGAGGCTGAGGATACAGTGACATATAGAGCAGAGCCTCTGTTTACCTTGAGAGCGTTACGAGTTCAGCTTGATATGGTTATGGGTGAGATGTTGGCTAACATCCAGGTTCGGTCACAGATGAGATAGTTGATAGTCGAGAGGCAACGAGATGATGAGCATCTGGTGGAAATTAAAAAGAAAGTTGAGAAGGGTAAGTCGACGACTCCGCACAGATTAGATGAGGATGGTATCCTTTACTACGGGGAGCGATTGGGTGTTCCTAACCTAGCAGAGGTCAAGGAAAGATTGATGATAGAGGCACATTCTTTGCCACTTTCAGTACATCCGGGCAGCACCAAGATGTATCGGGACATGCGAGAGATGTACTGATGGGTGAATATGAAGCGAAAGATCGCTGATTTTGTAGCTCGATGTCTGTCTTGCCATCAAATCAAGGCAGAGCATCAGGCTCCAGCAGGGAAGTTGAAGTCGTTAGAGATACCCGAATGGAAATGGGAGAAAGTGACGATGGACTTTATTATGGGATTGCCGAGGATAGTCAGAAAGCATGACGCCGTATGGGTTATAGTCGACTAATTGACTAAATTGGCGCACTTTTTTGGCTATTCGATAGGATGATACACTGGATAAGCTGACAGGCTTGTATATATCTAAGATAATGAGATTGCACGGAGTGTCTGTATCGATTGTATCGGATATAGATCCAAGGTTCACTTCTCGATTTTGGAGGAGCTTACAGGATGCTATGGGTACTAGACTCAGGTTCAACACAACATTCCACCCTCATACTGACGATCAGTTTGAGCGGACGTTCCAGACAGTAGAGGACATGCTCAGAGCATGTGTGTTGGAGTTCGGGGGTAGCTGGGATGATCACTTGCAGTTGATTGAGTTCGCTTACAATAACAGCTACCACTTGAGTATTGGCATGGCACCTTAGGAGGCATTGTGTCAACAGAGATGTCGGAGTGTAGCTTATTGGGATGTTGAGGGCTTGCAAAAGATTGAAGGGCCGGAGTTGGTACAGCAGACCTTAGAGAAGGTGAATGTGGTAAAGAAGTGTATGCAGGTATCTCAGGATCGTCAAAAGAGTTACTTTGACCATTACCACAGAGAGGTTTCCTACGAGATAGGAGATTGAGTATTCTTGAGAGTTTCGCCCTGGGGAAGCGTGATTCGATTTGGGAAGACAGGGAAGTTAAGTCCGAGATACGTGGGACCGTACGAGATTATTGAGAAGGTTGGACCGTCGCCTATAGACAGCAGTTACCAGAGGAGTTGTCCAGACTTCATAATGTTTTCCACGTGTCGATGTTGAGGAGGTATCGTTCAGACCTGAGCCACGTGCTTAACCCTCCAGTGTTAGAGATTTCCGACGACCTTACTTACGAGGAGGAGCCCGTAGAGATCCTGGATCAGCAGATCCGGAAGCTTAGGAATCGCGAGATTTCGATGGTAAAGGTGAAGTGGAGTTTCCACTCACCTAAAGAGGCGACTTGGGAGGTGGAGAGCGATATGCGAGAGCGGTATCCACATTTGTTTCCTGAGAGTTGAGTTGTAGAGGTACGTTTTCCTTGTACTTGTTGAATCCCTTGAACCTAATTTACCTTAATTTTGGGGACGAAATTTCCTAAGGAGGGAGAGCTGTAACGCCTCAGAAATTCGTCTAGCCTAAATCAGGAAAAGATATTAATATTTAAGAACAATTTATAATGATGAAAGCAATTATGTGACTAATGTGAATGATGCTAAAATTGATGTTAATGGATATTAATTTAGTTAAAAAGATGGTTAATCGGGTTGGAGAACACCAACATAGGAAGGTGTGTTTATCGGGAATCGAAAGGAGTCAAAAAATGACTAAGTATGCAGACTGCACATGGGGAACGTTCATTAGTCCATTGGTAATGAACGTTACTATTCACAACAAAGCTAAAAAAATTTGCATGTTGCGTAATAAACGTTATTTAAAGCGTAATGAACGTTATCGAAGGTCTGAACATGTCATTAAAGGTCCGAAGCTTCTGTCCAACGAGCCATTTCTTCCATTTATCAATCAAAACATTCCCAAAACGTTTTCCCAAGTAAATAAGACCTTCCCTACCATAAAACCTATACATAAACCACCAATCTACATCAAGGAAACCGCATTTTAACCTCCGATCGTCCTCATTTCTTGCTAGGTTTGGAAAGTGACGGGATTCAAGGTAATTCTCCAATCTTTGGTGAAAATGTGTGAAAATTAGGTGCATTGTATATGGTTTTGTTAGGTTTTGAGCATAGAACGAGATTCTATAAGCCGTAGACCTTAGAACATCCGATTTCTCAAGATTGACAGATCGAAATTTTAGGGGTTTTTGGTGAAATTGCTTAGAAATCATTTTTAGGGGTTTAAATAACCCACATTGTGTGTTAATTGCTTGAAAATGTGTTCTTGATTGTGTAGGTAACATTATTCGGGATCCGATTCGGGACATGGTTGAATGTTTTTGATGACATTTGAATTGAAATAATGTTGTTTGTATGAAATGTATATGAATTTGATGTGTTAGAAGGAAATTGCATATGGAAAGTAAGTTAATGTGTGGATTGAGTTGTATGCGAGATTTGATAATGTGGAATTGTTGTGATATGATTATGTGGCTTGGATTGGGTTTTTGAGAACCGAAATTTGATATGTGATGGTATGTACCGATGATACGTAAGAATGGTTTTGAATTGGAATGAGATGATGATGTCTTCGTATGATATGAATGCATGTTGTTGTACCTTGCGTATGGAATGAGCTTTGAAATGCTAAGCATAATTTTGCGGTTACGGCCTTGAAATGATCATGGAATTCATTCATGACTTTGTGTGGCATTATAAACACTTGCATGGATGATGAAAAAGTTCCCGGGGGTAATTGTGCGCAATATATATGCGCGGAAGATGAGTGGATTCTCTCTTCATATATAAAAAGGTTACTAGGGGTGATTGTGCTCATTAGCACAAATTAGTGTGTGGACTCTCACGAATAATGAGGGGTAATTGTGCCCAACGTAGCAGGGATCGAGTGGACTATCTCCCTAGCTAGTTAAGGCTCCAGAGCGATGCATTGTGTGATTGCATTAGCATTGACATAATGCATATTCATTTTTGGAAACATATTTGATAATGTTGTGTGGAAATGCAATTAGCATGGTTGTGTTATGATATTGTCAGGATGTATGAATGGTAATATGTTTCCTTGTTATTATACGATTCGTAGATTGTGTTTTCAGGCTTGAGCGATGATTGTTTGTGAAATGATGTGTATATGGATGGATTTTCAATTATAAGTGCTTTATGTGAAGTTCTTAGATATGTTGAGATAAATGGTTAAATTTTATGAAATTGGTATGTGTTTGGCTTGTATGAAGTGCTTGATAAGTATAATGGTATGGATAAAACCAAGGGACAACAATTAGGTATGGATTGAACTTGAATGGAGTTGGGCAGAACCTGTAGAGCAGTGTAACGTTCATTATGGGTGTCTGTAATGAACGTTACACCATGTAATGAACGTTACCAAAGTTGGTAATGAATGTTACCTGGTCTGATGAACGTTATTCTGGGTTTTCATCCACGTTAGTCACACTGCCTTGAATAATGAACGTTACCACCTGAGTAATGAACGTTATTCTGGGACAGAAATGCCTAAATGGACGAAAATAACATTCTAACTCATCCCTAATGAACCTTAGTGATGTATTATGGTTTCTTGATGAATAAAAATGTGGAAAGTGAGACTGATAACACTTGTGTGATTGCTATGTGTGAATTTGATGGAATGGCTTTAGGGCGCCATTATTGTTTGAGGTAGAATAAGGTCTAGATGGCCGATGTCTTCCCTGTACCTCGGCATGTAGAGACACTAAGGAAAAACTTACTGAGTATTGAAAAATATACTCACCTGTGATTGCTGGATTCTATGCAGATAGTCAGTAGCAGCTGGGATCATTTTAGAGCGGAGCTAGCCGTGTGATACGAGGTGGACTAGGTCGGCATCCTGACACAAATTGGGACTTACACATTTTTGAGTTTTGTATAGCCTCATACATGATAGTATAGGCTTCGGCATATGCATCTTTTGAAACCAAAAACCACAGCTTCCGCATATCTGATTTGACTTGTATTGGTATTTGGTTTTATTTAATGCATATGCTACGATTTCATTCTTATATATATATTCATACATTATCCTTTCACTTCTTATTTATCTATGTTGTTTTAACGAAAAAAAAAATGGTTGCGAAAAATCCGAATTGCGGAAAAATGAACTTAGCGAAAATGGGTTTCACATCATATGCCTAAACACTTTCAATTACATAAACTCACCTCATTCAACAATCTATTTTGTAGCACCTGTAAGATTTATATTGCACTTGTACTTAAATAGTATAATTTGCCACAACATTCATAACCCATTTCGTAAACTTATAAACATTACCAACTACGGTATCAATTTCCTTTACTTAAACAATAATTTTAATCATTCTATAATCACACAAGCATAGTCACACATGAAAATGCATATCATGAATTCACAAAAACATATTAGTATGGCTTGAATCACATAATCAGCACACTAAATATGAATATATACATATATCCACAACCCAATTCAATTTTTTTAGAACCACATGTAAATACCAAATCTTGATATCACCATTTCATATTCACAAACGCACAAACAACCCATAAGTTCACAAAACACATCATATGTGATCATACAAATGCGAATGCATGTCCTACTATGCATTCCTAAACATGATTACCCGGGATCCCATATACTTTATAATTTGCACCCTGTTTTGGCCATTTAATCGACGTTTCCAAACGGGCCTTTCACTCGGGAGTTTGTGGTTATATCATTGGATATCCAAAATCATTTAAAGTTTAAGTACCTGCAACCCATCTCCTGTGCACGTGCACACAGCACCAGAACCACAGGTAGGTTGTTGATATATCCTTAAAGGTCAACTTAAGACATGTGATATACCTTTTTTCGCCCTATTTTGGCCTGGCACATTCGTATACGCGTATGTATATCAAATATCAACCATGTGCCCGGTGTAGCATGTTTTATATACTACCCGAATATCATGCATTAAGAACTCAGACATTATGCACAAAATACCAAATGTCTGTAACAGCATGCACAAAGTACCACCTGTTTATAACTGTATGCACAAAGAACCAACCATTTGCACACAAAGTGCTATAACCATTCCCTCGTTATTTGCTCATCAAGAGCTTTATTGTTTGATCAATTTGCTCACCAAGAGCCCCAATCATGAATGCATCATATACATGAACAGTTTGAACCGTCAACACATACATTCACATACCAATCATGTTATGCCTCACAATCGTAAAGTTGAGGCCTAAAAAAATCTCAACAAAATCACAGTTCATTTAGCATAACATAACCATAATATAACATATCGAAGTATGATCAAGTGCCAAACATAGAATACACTAAGTAACAATAAAATCATGCTTCATATCAACCATGTTCAACATAGGTATATCATAATATTTTCCAACCAAAGCATGAACTTACACAAACACACATGTTTTCCAATTCAAGATCATAACACCATGCATATCAATAAAATCCAGGCATTATAGCTTTGAGTAACACTCATACTCAAACATTATTGTACCATCACCATTCAATTTTATACCAAAAGGTATATCATAATCAATCTGCCACACGTAAATGTCCATAAATAAATTCTAGTCAAACCAACTGTCCTTCATAGATTCCATGTCAATCTCTTAATCATACCCAATCATTCAAGATCATACAAGTTCATAAAAGCACATACAAACCTCATATGGTTTATGGTTCACGTTCCAAATTTATAACCCAATCATAAATCATCATACCACCTAAGCATAAATATATAACCATAACTTATAGATTCAACTCATTTAATCATTTCTCTTTTCTTGAACAAATATAGCACATTAGTTTCTACACTCAAGATTAACCAACAACCATTTACACCATATCAGCATAGCATAAAACCATTCAATCACAGTTCAATATGCTTGTACTAATAACAACATGCTCAAACTTAAAAAATAGACATTCAAAATGACGTATAAGCTAGGGAAGTTGTGCTAGTGTTATTTACCTTAACAACACATCCAAAAATTCCATTACAAGCCATCCTTGCCATAGCTCGAAGTTCCTATTTTAACATTATAAACTTATATCAATCTTCAAATTATTACATCAATGATCAACATCAATGAATTGTATACTTATTTTAGTATTAACACTTTCTTTTCTAATTTACTCTTTTCTTCCTCCTTTATCATCATCCTTAAGAAGTTCCTCATTTCTTATAAGTGTATCTCTTAAGTATGCATAATTTCTCATTTCTATCCTGTTAATCAACCTTCTAATTTATTATTCAATCCATATTCAAATCTTCTGTATTTGTCTTTTTTATTAAGAATAATATGAGCAGCATAATAGGATAGTTGAGTAAATTTCATTTTATACTCTACTACTATCATATTTCACAGTTTTAAGGCAACAAACTCTTTTTGCTTAGGTCTTGTATATACGTTTGACATACATTTTCTCATGAATTCCATTAGAAAATCGTCCCATGTAATTACTGAAGGGAATTATAGAGCATTAAGAATAATTTTGCACAAATTATAAGCATCATCTTGCAATAAAGATACTATAAAGGCTAATCGATTATCTGGCATCGCTCGCATCATATTAAAAACCCT
The DNA here is from genome assembly GCA_948193385.1 of Breynia disticha f. nivosa. NCBI lineage: Eukaryota > Viridiplantae > Streptophyta > Magnoliopsida > Malpighiales > Phyllanthaceae > Breynia > Breynia disticha. Next base: position 4,250 of record CANYCX010226746.1, on the reverse strand, counting down.
CTCCATTTTTTCCAATCAACACTCAGCTACTACTGGATCTATTCCACTGCTCACAACTTCTTTAATTCTTTAAAGTTCATGGATCTCATCTAGCATAGATTCATAGATGGATCTGTAACTGCAAGATAATACTATGGATATGCTAGATCATAAGGCTTATGATAAGACAAAGCATGTGACATCTCTATTGTCTTGCGGCCATCTGCTGCTCCCTCTTTTTGGTGAATGATGTGGCTATGAAATATGTCCTATGTGTAAAAATAAAAATAGTTTAACACAATTCACACAATACAATCATATATGCATGTTATGAATCACACATTTTTGTATTCCTTAGTAATCCTATCCCTGCTCTGATACCAAAATATAACACCCAAAATTAATTACTTTATTAATTATATTATTAGTCTTATCCTATAAGTAATAAATCATACTTATTTAATTAATCATATTATTATGATACTAATAATTAAAAACTTTTTGATTCATTTTATTTATCTATTATTTATATTATTTATTTACTAATTAAATTATTTTTCTATAAAAAAGGTTACAACACGACCATTCACATTGCTGAAACACGGTTTGTGTTATTGTAACAGATCCCACGGGCATAACCTTATGTTAAAATAACGCACCTCTGTTTATAAACAAGACAGTACCTGTGTCAATTGGAACAACCCATGTTGATACTATTATAATAAAAAATATACTTGGAATCAACTTTATATCAACTTTAACACAAATTCTAGTTTAATGAATATAAGATCAAGATCAAACCACTATTTTAATATGATAATCAACACTCAACTCAACAAATTTGTATCAACCAAACATATCATATATATATATATATATATATGCCATTTTTATAACACGTAGATTATTATCAAATTTCATTATAATTTAAATTAATAATATTAGACATCTGCACACTATTTCTAATCAATTTTAAGATTTGAATTATCTTAATCATAAAAAAATTTTAATCTACAATCGGGATTAGGATATTCTTTATTATTTTCTTTTTCTGCATCTATTTGCCCTTGAACTTCTTGTATTATATCATTAAGTTTTTTGTATATAAGATAAATCTAAAAAAACTAAATATTGTCCAAAAGCTTCAATTTCAACCATTTTATAATATTCCTACATCAATCTTAAAACATTTCTTATATAATATAATAATTTGAATTATAATAAAAGGTCTGCCATGCTTCGTACCTATAATCTGTGTTGACAGAAGTATCATAGGGTTATAACGCAAAATGTTTATCGAGCATTTCAACTCCAACCTATGTTTGAATAGGTAACTTTCCTGCGGCTTCTTCAACAATACTCAGCATAACCTTGTTTCATTTCCTACCTCAAGGCGTAAAGGTTACAGATCAAAGGCTAAAGTTTTTTCCTTTTATTATAAATAAAGATAAAATATATAAGGGTTGATTAAGATGAATGTAGGAGAGTAGAAGAACTTTATTTATTCATCATAGTGTTTACAAAGGAAAAGGTTTTCTGAAGAAATCCTATTTCATGCTTGATACCTCCTTACATTTTAGGCTCTATTTATAATAGAGATTTTTCCTCTTGATTTTTTTATTTTACCTTTTGAAAAAGAAAATATATATGGTTCTTATCAAAAGATACAATATCTTTATTTTCAGTGGTCTTTATCTTTCCTAATCCTTAGCCCTCAACTTTAGTTGTCTTCTTCTTATCATTTTATAGATAGCCTTATCTTACTATTGAACTACTTTATCTTCTACATTATTTTTGCTTTTAGTCACTATCCATTTTTTGGAGTCGATTGACATTTTTCTAAGTGTTCTGGATTCCTCCACTATCATTTGTCTAGTTGTGCAAGCTGGACAATTATTCTTATGATATCTTATGAATTGACATATCTTCACCTAGGCTTGTGGGCTTGATCTTATCATTCTAGTTTCTAGTAAATTTATCTTTGTTCTCATAAATTAGCTGCTACTGCAAGTGTTATCTTTGCAGGAGATGCCATTAATGATGAATATATCTTTTTTCCACCATAAGTGTGAAATCCTTTTTTAAAACTACTTTCCAAACCTTGAAGGACTACTCTTATGTCAATGGCTATTCTATAATGAATATCTTTTTCATCAAATTTTAAAAACTCTTTGGATTGCTGTGGTATATTTATCGAAAATGATTCAGCTTCCCCAATTTGAATATAATGATAAGAGGGATATCTTTCTTAATTATAAAAATCAGGACCTGTTGAGAAAATTTTTAGAACTAAAATATCTTAAGAAGTAATTGTAGGATTATTGTAATAACAATTCTTTACTCCATCTTTCATCAATTGTGGTAATAAAGAATTCTCATTAAAGTTTGGTGATGATAAATATATCAAATTTATAGACCCAAAATCATACCAATACCTGATTTCCTGGGAGAGGAATTTTGTAGATAATTTAATCTAGGATAAATCTCACAATAATCAATGTATCTATTTTTAGTAGTAGAAAGATGAAATAATTCTTTCATTATCTTAAATTGTTGTTCTATGAAAGAATCTTTCTGAGATATTTTTGTCAAATCAATTTGAAAAAATCTTACCTGAGCGATATTAGGTCTTAATGATATCTCTGTTTCTTTCATCTCTAGCTCTGGTTCTATCACTGGTGTTTTTAAAGTAGAGGCTTTTTTCTTGAGGAAGTACAGTTATCTATTTTACTAGATTTTTAACTAATCTATTTGTTAATTCAAAATTTCTTATCTTTCTATTGATTGATTGTCCTTCATTTAAGAGTAAATCTTTTAATTCTTTAGAATTTTCTAGGAGATTGGCAATGTAACATCCTAGAAATTGTAGGATTTAAAATAAAATAAAAACTACATTTATTCAGATCAATTCGGATCGATTTAGGAAAAATTAGGAAAAAAAGCAGACAACACGACCATGAGCACGCCATCGTGCTTATGGGGATGTTTAGCACGACCTCATGCTCATCCTGGAAAATTAGCACATGCTCGTGTTGAATTAAATGCAAAACAATACCTACACAACAGAACAGGAACTCGTGTTGAGGAAAGTACAGCAGGACGAGAGGCACGACCCGTGCTCGAGGTCGCGTTCATCAAGACTAAACTGACTTGATCGAATCTACTTTTCATTTGCTTCCAAATAGAGAAAGTAATCAAGCAGGTCAATTGGGGAACCCTAGGAAGCGTTCAGCAACGTGTTTGGGTCAACATAACACTATTTCTTATAAAAATTCATCCCAAGTGTGAAGGTAAGCTTATAAACTTGTTCTTGGATAGTTGTGATTAATTAAGCTTGCTGAAAACTTGTTGGATTGAAAAAATTAGTTGCTGGAATGTTACTGTAACTTTTATAAAATATGTGTGGAGTACGCTTGAGCTATGGTTAATGCTTTAGGATGAGTTTAATGCTTCATGGTTAAGTTTGAGTAATAGGAAGGAAGATGGTTTGTAAAATGATATTTGTATAACTGATTTAGTGAAAATTTGCTGGAAAATCAGTTAAAGGATAAGGGATTAATCATTAGTTATGGGTTTGATTGTCTAGGAGGATCAAGAGGATTATGAGCCGAGAAATCGAAGTGTTGTTAAGCGGTGCTAGTGTGCACGTATTTTAAGGTAAGTGGTTCCCACTTATGACCTTTATGCTTACTAGTTTCTAGTAGTTTTGTAAGTGATTTCCCTAGTTAAGTATCATTATACTTAAAGGAAAAAGAGATAAAGAACATAAAGCTTAAAAGCATTAAAAGAGAACTAAAATACTCATATGTTTATGTTTGTGTGAAACATAATTAGCTTGATGTGATTCATAGCTTATGTTGATATGAGTATTGATTGAGATTGTGTTGGTATGCTCTATTTGATCATATGCCTGATTGACATATTGTTGACTTATGGTTGACATGTTAGCGTGTGACTTGCTTTGGCATGTATATATTGAGCATAAGACTTGCTTGATTTGAGCATACATTTGAGATTATCTTGTAGCATGTTGAATGCATATAATCATTCATTGTGTTGCATGTTTTGTGTGACACTAAGCTATAGAGATTACAGTGTGAGACGCGCACTGTAAGTTGATAGACTCCTGACATGTCGGTTGATAGATTCCCAACGATTCTGTGATTTATTCACGATGCCGAGTGACAAGCTTGATGCCACGTGAGACTCGTGATGTCGCGTGAGACTCACAATGCCAATGAGACGTCGATGAATGTAAGTCCCGAGCATTC
>CANYCX010226686.1:0-13815 GCA_948193385.1 Breynia disticha f. nivosa | reverse complement strand
TAACGTATGTTTATTTTGAAATTAATGTATGCCAACAAAATGCATATTTTTGGAATTCCAGAATGAATAACGTATGTTTACTTATGGATTAACATACGTTAATGATAAATAACGTAGGTTAACATGCCCATTGGCATACGTTATTTGCATGTTAGGAATCAAAGGAGGTCGAAAAATGCTAAGTGTTGCTGCTGGAATGCAAATAACGTATGTCAATGGACATGTTAACCTACGTTACCATGTAGGATTTCTAATTGCTCTCTAGGATTTCTATGGGTTTTCTCACAATTTCCACGAGTTTTTGTAAGAAATGAATACAAAAATCGAACCCAACAATTTTAGACATCATGGCATGACCCACTCAAGTCTCAGCACGATCCGAGCCCATTTGCTCGTGCCAACTCTTTTCTTGGCACGGTTTTACATCCCAAGAATGGTTCGTGCTTCTCTGTCGTGCCAACTTCCTAGGCACGATGCGTGCCATTCTTCTGTGCCCACCATATCTATTCCTCACACATGGATGGGTCCTACAACATGCAAGAACCACTCATGCTTCTGTCTTGACATTCCTTTTCAAGTCACCTCCAATTTAATTTCTATTAATTCTATTTTCATCTTATTTAATTTTTATTTTAAAATTTAGGATGTTACAATTCTCCCCTTCTTAGAAAATTGTCCTTAAAATTTAACCTCAAGCAGTATAGAAGTATGGCATACGTGCTATTCTTACACATTTCAGTTTCATTCCCAACTAAAATTGTATGCGAAAGCATTCACCATTACCTCTCCTAAATATATCACATTCTAGTGTCATTCATACCTGGACGTATATGTTCTGTCATGCCTGTAACTTTTACCAATAAATCAAGAGTATTCATTCTAACTTATCAAAACCAAGAGTCACATTTGTCTTTCTAACACTTTTTTTTTAAATTCTAATCTTAACTTTCACACTATCATTTTAATCAAAATTTCTAATCTATCGGGTAATGGCAGCCCAAGATAGGTAACAAGAATAATAATTTGTGCGCATGAGTAAAAATGTACGAATGCAAAACATGTATAAATAAGATGAAAGAATATGCCCTATCTTTGGTTAAGAATAATAGCTAAAAAGCTGGAAAAATTACTTCTGTCTTCAACTGATACGCCTGGCATTACCTTTAAGAAAAGAAAGGAACCACCAAAACCTCAATGGTTATTGTCCATACGTAGTTTCTTTTAATTCTCTGCAAAGTTACACTCATTCCCTGAATTTCACATAGAATTTCCATTTAATCGAATGGTGCACTAATAGTATTCATAAGGTTCTTTCTTACAACACTTATGTCTCAATATCTCTACAAATTCAATCACATCGATTCTTTCATTCCAAAAAAATCATATCCAATAAAGCATAGACAATATGAATTATCTTATAGCTCACTTTTATATTCCACACGGTATCCTCATTTTATGGCATTGATGTCATGATCACAACAAGAAAGGTTTTACCACAAAGTGTAATGCTTAAGCTTACTTGACTTCTCACAATTACTTAACCATTAACTCAAGAATAGTCATTACATAGCTCTGAAGCTATGTACACTTTAATAGCTTTCGTGCTCATATTCATGTTTAGAATCTCTTATAGCACATGGGCGTGCTTATCAACATAATGGGCGTGCTAAGTTTCTGAATATTCAATTGGATGTAAAGCAATATAAGCACACAACAATATTTGCATTAGGTTTCTTGATTACCTAAAACATTGCCTTAACCTTTCATACAGAAACAACATTCATTGTTGGCATTTAGCACTTTATAATATGTATGGTATGAAACACTTAGCTCAAACATATACCATACTAAACCAAACCACATATCATTTTCACACAGATTAGTATCACATAATCATATCCTCACTGTATACATCGTAAAAGACAATTACAAATTACCTAATACAAGTTCTGGATCTTTTTCTTTAAGAGCTTTTGCCTGGGTACTTCGTCGAATTTTTAACTGATAGTTTTCTTTCGTGTTTTTGCTCGACAAGATCAATGAATTTTTATCACACTTATATCATCACACAACTTAGAATTTACAAAGCATGTTCATTCTTCTCATATCACACATCTTTTATACACACAGATTATTTCATGCCTGTCACAAAGTGATCTAGGTTAAGAACACATAGCATTTAACCTAGCCAATCAAGGCATGTAAGTACATTTATATACATTTCTTTCACTTAGCATCTTTATCAATCCTCTGTTTGGCCCGTAGCATTCAAGTATCTTTCATAAAGAACCTTTAGATTACAATTAAGGAAAAATACCTTATCAATTTCGAGGATTCCACGAGGTCAAAGCACGAAGATTTTTCTTAAATCCTTCATGGTTTTCAAAACTCAAGTCATTAATTTCAAAGTCAAATTCATGCATGTGACTTAAAAAGAAATGTATCTATCCCAGCGAAATCTAATCCCTGCTCTGATACCATTAATTGTGGGCCATTAATTGTGGGACTCAAATTTAAAACCATTTATTTTCGAATATTATCAATTATCTTTCACAAATATGGATGCCATATGATAAAAGTTGAAAAGTCAACAATTTACCACATAGAAAAGCTTGTTTAAAAACTTTTATAACACAAAGGATAAGCTCTAATATCACATTTGAAACGTTGTTTACAAATTCATCCACGTTTATTAACTTTGTGCTCAAATCCTCCTCGTGGTAATCCTGTCATACCTGCACAACATGTAAACAATCAAAGGGGGTGAGTATATTTAAATACTCAGTAAGTGTAAATTAGATTGCTGTTTAAATGAAGTGCAGGGGAATTTGGTAAATAGCACGGGGCGCGATGATGATCACGAGTTCGTGCTCATCTTAAATTCCCAGACGACACGTCGTGTCATTTTGAACACGAGCTGTCTTCAATATACATTTGTCTAGTAGGTACAGTCATGCCTAAATGAGCATAAGGACGTGCTCGTTCCATTTTCCCAGACTACTCACTTACTGGCATTCTATTTCTCTCTTTATGTTTAGTTCATTTGTCAATTCTTATCAAACAAGATCATTTAACCATTAGGTATGCCCAACATACTTATTATACCATATCAATAGTGTTTAAACATCAAAACACTCATATAACACTCTTATTTTCTAGTTACTATCATAAAAGCATATGAACCAAAACACCTAAAGCACATATATGCATCTATATGAACATATATCTTTGAACAATCAATCTAGCATATGAATGACTATGCATATGAATGACTATGCAATCACATGCGATATGGATCGAGGTCTTTCTTTTCTCTTTTCTTTTATTTTTCTTTTATCCTCGGTCCCAGATCGGCATTGGAAGTCCATCCAAAAATCATTGGTCCCAGACCGACATCGTACTCAGTACGACATTGAGCGCAAATCAGAATAATTCTCAAGCCCAGCCTAGGATATCGGCCCAGTGTCACACAATCAAGCAACACAATGAATGAACAATGTATTCAAATGGCCAAATCTCAATCTCATATAAGTATGCTCATCATAAACTAATCACATGCTTTTTCATAATCAATAAGCAATCATATGCTTAATATCATTCACATATCAACATGATATCAAGAAGGCATATAGCCATAAGAGCATGCTAAATCAATCAAGTAAGTTCATAAAATCAATATGAACATCATGCTATAATAATCTCATCATACCATTTTAATATCACATCTCAATCATGCTCATAATACTCAAATCAAGCAAGAAATTAGCATTCAAACTATAATGTTCAAAAGAACATAATATTCGTATAAGCATCCATCACATTTCATAACAATTTACTTACTTAAGCTTTCATAGCTTGTAACCATTCATCTAAGTTTTTCCAAAGAACATATAAGTTCTTAATTGCCATGAATAAGCATAAGGATACTTATGAAATTTACTTACAAGATCATTAGTAAGTGTTGGGACACTACCAAACGAACATAACATTTTCATGATCTCTTAACTTATATCATTTGTATAATCATTCATCACTAAAGGCAAGGCATAAGCCAATATAATTTATTCTTTGAAAGCATAAAGATGTTGTCATTCTCCTTGTGCAACATACATTAAAACATGTTCATATAAAAATCCATAAGATTTCCCAAGAAGCTAAGATTCTTATAATTAAGTTATGCTTTCACACAACAATTCCATAACTCAATAACTCACCTTCACCAAGTAAGTCTATTTAAACAAATTGGAATTAGCATTACCGTACATAGTAAGTGTAAAAAACTTACCTCAAACTCCCGTAATATCGACAATAAATCAACTTCAATCCGATCTTTGCAAGAAATCACCTATCAATAATATTTCATACAAAAACATTCATCACACTTCCATATATGTATTTACACATATTTCCACTGACTTGAACTCTCAATTTCACATAGATTCCATAAATTTTATGAACAATCAGTCCATATATGTATTAAACCAAGTTACACCTAATTACCTAAACCCCTATTAACCCAAAATCTCCAAGTTCACAAATTTGAATTAAATTAAAATAACTCATATATACAGCTCTATAAACTCTATATACTAATTAATCTTACCTAATTCAGCATACTACTCAACTTTCTTCAATTTAAAATCTCAATATCGAAACCCTTTTTATAGCCATAATATTCAAAGATATTCCCAACACATAAGGATCAATAAGTTACCTCTCATACAATTTCTTTTCCAGTAAAAATCCTCCCATCCAAGCTACTAAACGAGTTCCAATTGCTCTATAAGGTTTCTATGGTTTTTCTTTCAATTTCCACGAATTCTGTAAGAAATGAATACAAAAATTGAACCCAGCAGTTTTAGAAATCATGGCACGACCCACTTAAGTCTCGGCACAATCTGTGCCCATTTGCTCGTGCTAACGTTTTTTTGGCACAGATCTACATCCCAAGCACTGTTCGTACTTCTCTGTCATGCCATTCTTCCTTGCCCACCATATTCATTCTTAACGCATGGCTCGATCCAACAACATGCAAGCACCACTCATGCTTCAGTCTTGCCATTCCTTCTCAAGTCACCTCCAATATACTTTCTATTAATTCTTTTTTCATCTTATTTTATTTTTATTTTAAAATTTAGGATGTTACAAAGTTAGTTAACATTAGACGTTAATAACCTCGAGAGAGGAATTAATATAATTTAGAAATCACCACGGTCTTGTCATAAACATAAAGATAACTTTAATTCCAATTAATAGTTAAATAATTTTGGGGATTCAATACCTAAGTGTTGCCTTCAGTCATTGTATTTTTCTCTCAGTTTATTTTGCTAATTTTTTGACATGTTTTATTTTGTTAATTTAATTGTTAGTTTAAGTAATAATTCAGTTCTTTTAGTTTATTTTCATTACATTTGGTAGGCTAAATAGTAATTAATAGTAAGTAGCTAGTAATATGTCTCTATGAGATCGACACTTGGGGCCCTTAAAGCCAGTTACTGCACTGATATGTACACTTGCCTATTGGTAACATAGGATAGACGACCATGACAACACATTTTTTTAAATGAGTTTCTTGCTAAAAGTAAACTGAAGTTTTACTAATCCTCTTCCAAACACATTAGAAGTACTCTGATTTCCCATCAAAACCTTCTCTTCATTTCCTACGACTTCATATATTTTGAAAAAACATTTGTCGTTGCAAATATGAATAGTTGCTCTTTCGAGTCATAAAACTAATCTGTAGATTTTTTCTATTGTCATATTACACTCAATCATCATATAGATATTAAGGCTTGCAATCATAGCAACAATCTTATAGGACCATATTGTGATTCCACAACATTTACACTTTTTGGCCTGCATTTGCTTCTATTTTTAAATTTTTAAAGAATCAGTATTCCTTTTTGAAATGGCCTTTTTTACCACATACTACATCGGACTTGTTTTTTGGTTATTGTTGATTGATTCATCCTTGTACATGTTAGATTGCTTTCTCTTATTTCTAGACTTGTTTCCATATTTTTTGGACTCAACATTGTTCACTTTAGAAGTGTTATTAGATTCTAAAGTAAACTTATTTTCATGAATTCAAGTTTCTTCCTCAATACATATATGCTCAACAAGTTGATCTAAAGTTAATTATTCTAAAGTATGCAACAATTTATTTCTAAAATCATTCCACGTAGTTGGTAATTTTTCCATTACTATAGCCACTTCTAGTGCTTTAGAAACATTAAGTTTTAGATCTTTAAGTCTAGAAATCATGACAAGCAATTCATCCACTTGATTTATAACAGACTTGTCTCCTGTCATTGTAAACAATTCCTTGTTTTATAAATTCATATTTGTTTTCAAGTGCCAACCAAATTCTTGTGGAGATTGAATAAACTAAAATTAATCATATAAACGATCAAAAAGAGAATTAAGGATAAAACCTCTATAACGGATTTCATTTTTATGATGTTTCTTTTGAGCAGCAATGATATTTTTAGTATCTTGGTCAGATAGTTCATAAATTGGTTGCAAATTTCCTCACAGCAATAAGGCATTATCCAATTCAAAATAATATCTTTTCCTTCCAGTGAGTGAAAATTGTTCCATTGAAGCGATCCAATTTCAATACATTAGGATTGATCATCTTATTGAATACAAAATCATAAATTTTCCTATCCATTGTATTTCATTTCTTTTAGTTTGTAGAAGAAATTTTTTCGTCTTGAAAACAAAATTATTGTCCTTAAAGAAATTAAGCTGCCCTAGACAACAATTCTAGATAAATACACTAGAACGTTTTGTGAGTGCTTGATTGTTAGAAATAATAAAAACAGGACTTATAACACACATATAACTCATGATAAATATGAATAATAAAAACAGTACCTATAATTTTATTACCATGATAAAAGATACATATGAAATATATTAAAGAAATGATTTATATAACAGAATCTTCTCTCATTTTTTGGCTTCATCATTTTTGCACATGACTCTCCTAATGACCCAATCTTTAGTGTCCACCTTTGTGCCAGATTATTAATAAAAATGCTAAATGGAATAAAAGGGAGATGGGAAGACTAACCAAACTCCTCATGTATAGTCACTAAATAGATTTGGTAATCTCTTTATAAATAACCAAGGGTATATTCATTAGTTAAGTCATGTCCTTCAAATAACGGGTTGCCAAATTGCATATAAGGCATTTATTAGTGTGACATATGTAGGGGACTAAATGAGTCGTGTCGCACGCGAGCGGCTCGACGTTCAGCTCGGTAAGAGCTCGTTCATGACTTGGCTCGTTAGTAAATGAGCCAAGTTTAAACAAAAATTTAGGATTGTTCTATAAATGAGTCTAGCTTGAACACTCAATAGCTTGGCTAGACAAAGCTCGTGAACAAGCTCGTTTAAGTGCTCATGAACAAGATCGTTTAAGTGTTCATGAATAGGCTCGTGTGACTTATCTACTCTTTTACATATATTTATATAATAATTTGAGTGCTCTGAATTATTTTCAAAAATTTTAAATAATAAAATAGATACATATTGTATTTTATGTATAGTAAATAATTTATATTGTAACTTACAAAACTGTAGTCTATACATACATTTGTAAAAATGTTCGTTAAAATTTATGAATGATATTGCTTATGAGCTCTTAGTAAACTCGTGAACATGCTCATTTAGAGACACGTTTAAGATGTTCGTCTTAAGCTCATAAACAGAGGTTTGTTTTGGGCTCGTGAATAGGCTCGTTAGCTCATGAGCTTTAAATGAGCTCAGCTTAAACAAGAATTTACATTCGATAAAAAAACTCGGCTCGAACTCAAACTCGTGAAATTTTAACGAGCCGAGCTAAAACATTCTAAAATTTGGCTCGAATCGATTACAGCCCTAGACATATGTCTATTCCAAGAAATAATGAATTGAAAAGGCCTACACAGTGTGGCCATTTTAAACTTACTAGTCCATACAACCTAACCCTCTAGTGGGCCGTTGAGTAAAGAAACCATGAACCAACCTCTTTTGATCTTAAATCCCTCCCTTTCTGCACCTAACCATCCTGTATCTAAGGGTGGACGTTCGGTCAGTTCGGTTTGAACCGAACCAAAATATTAATAAATCAAATAAACTAAAGTTGTGACCCTCAAATTCGACTATCACTTAATTTCATATACACTTATCTCACAAGTGGTACCCGAACTTAGAAATCAAAGTTTTTGAAATAACAAATTTGAAAATAAAAGAGTATAAGAGAATTCATTATGCACATTTGATTTAAATTAATATACAATCCTTCATTTACTTAATAAAGATGCATAAGGGTTTTAAAAATTTGGGTATATCGTAAAATGTGTATGTTTATCAAATTAATCGGTTTTACAAGAAATGAAATCATTTAAACCCCAAGTTCGAATATAAACATAAGAATAAATGTATGCACCATAATGTTCAATGCAAAAGATTGTATGACATATTCAACTATACACTAGTGCACGGCCCGCCTTGGTCCTTTGGTTCTCTTTGTAGCCGTCGGCGAAAATCAAATATCAACCACTCTTCACTAAATCCTCCACAAGGCCCTGCCAATATGGCAGGCATAAAACGCCTAAGTTGTGACACTCAATAAGCAACACTTAACAAAATAGACTACTTTCCTATAACATTCTTTTATACTCAACCATTCATATAGATTATACAATATTTGTAGTCTTTCTACGTTACCACATTGTTCAATTAAGTCTAGTACAGATGTTCAAACAATCTTACATATGCACTTCACAGCCCTGCATTCTTAGGCATATAATTTGACAATTTCTAAGCATATACTTTGGTAGCAATTTTCAATGACATTTGTGATTTGAATGAATCGCGAATGAAGGACGCAATCTTGGCCGATGGCACTTAAGATGGAAAACATCTTCAATCAACCCTTCGAGTCATGAACGTGACTTCATTTATTCCAAGTTTGTGCTCCATTCGTGGCTTGATTCACCTAGATTGGACAACCATTATGGAGCCACGATCGTGACCCACAACTTCATTCAAACATAGACCACATGCCAGTCATGAACGTGAATGGAAGGAGTCACGAACGTGACTGGAAGGAGTCACAAATGTGACTGGTTGGCAGCCGACTTCTTCGTTCCAGAGTACCAATCATGAACGTGACTAGAGGCAGTCATAACGTGAGTGATGTTGCAGCCATTTCAGATCACTAGTCACGAACGTGACTATGGGAAGTCACGAACGTGATGGTGATTGACAGTCCTACTACTCTTCCAAAAGGAAGTCATGAACGTGATTGAGGACAGTCACAATCGTGACTGAGGCTGGCAGCTAAGCTGGCAATTTAGGAGGCCAGTCACGATAGTGACCGTGGTCAGTCACGAACGTGACTGGTTGGCTGTCCACCCTTCAACATACACATATGCCAACTCAAGAAATGTTAACACTTCACAAACCATTGCCCAGCATTTATACAGCAACAACTCATCATAATTTCACATTTCACGACTAAAGCTCAAACATTCCCCTCTTAATTTTCAGCACATTATCCACCTCTATAATTTAACAAAAATATGGAAGTAACTCACTCAAACACTCAACATATTATACCTTCAACCAATTAACAATGATCATCATAAGTTTATGGCAAGCATACAAACCCATATTAACATCATTTCACTTTACACATTAACACATAAAAACAACTTATCACCCTACTCATTTTCATCCATATACTTACCAATCCAATTAACAAACTCCATTTGAACACATACTTCAACCTCCTAAAACATAACACATTCCACTTTTTAAAAATTCAATGGTCATCAACCATTCACAAGCAAATATCAAACATTCCCAAATTATTTCTCATATCTAGAATCAACATAAACATGTTATCAATACAACAATCTTCGTCTTACCCAACATCCATTTCCAATAATACACAACAATCATAAATACATTCTACATCAAACTTAACCAATTCAATTCTAACCATCATCTTGAATGTATCCATGAAATCCAATTTTTTAACATACCTTCACAAGTTAGGCACAAACATATTCAGCACAAACCACGCGACGTTTATCTATGTCAAGTCCAACAACTATCAAACATACCATATTGCAAGATCCACATACAAAATCATAGCCCAACGTTTTACTCAAGAAACAACTCTTATATCCATGACCAACAAAACATGGAATTCATCACTCCATTCATCATTACAAACACAAACAAACATTTCAACACACATACTCAAAGCAAACCCATTATATGTGATGTGATAAACGAGAGTGTATGTCATCTAATCCATTTCTTAGTATGACTACCTATGATCCCAATTCAATTTCATTTGCGCCCTTTTTTAGCCTTAATATTGACATTTGCAAATGGGCCTCGCCGGCCGGGAGTATCGGTTGTAAAGAACTATGGATCCACAGATTTTACGCCCTTATTTAGCCTTAATTTTTGCCCTTACTTGGCCTGGAACACTCGTACACTTTTAAGTGCACTGAGTCTATTTTCATTGTGCCACAGTATAGTATATAATTGATACTACCCATAATTTTGCTCCAATGAGCCATAACCACTCCCTCATTTCGCTCACGAAGAGGCATTATTTCTTGCTCACTAAGAGCCCATTGTTTCGTTTTATTTGCCCACTTATGAGCCCCAATGCATGAATGATATGTGCACTTTCCATGTAACCAAATCATGCATTCATCATAATTCACAATCCGATCATGTTATGCTTCACAATTAAAAAATGTGGAGTTTAGCCATTAACAATCTCAACCAAATCAATAATCAACTAAACATAGCCAACATAAACATCGCAGTCATCGTCAACTAGTTTTAACTCATACAAGTTCACCACTTGAGCCATAAGGAACACTCATACTTGTACATGGACATACAACCACAATTCATCTCATATCAATAAGGCATATATTCACAACGGGTATACCAAATCAAGCAAACCAAATTCGTATGTCAACATTAACATTATCCTATTACAATCTCATCATTTCCCCTTACGTAATACAAGCTCATGCAAGATCATACGAGCATACATGTTTTATCAATCACATTCCATGCTCATAACATACCCATAGTTCATCATATCTCGTTAACATAAACATATAACCACACACTCATAAACCCATATAATTGCAACATTTTCTTATTCTTAAGCAACTCATAAACAAATCACATTAGTTTCCAAGACATCAAAGAACATTTCTTAGCACCCTACCATCATCAATTACATTCAAACATAACAAAACACCAGCTCATTCATCTTTCAAGCAATTTGATAGGCATTCTCAGGCTTATAACACCACACATTTCACTTAAAACTTCACATTTTCATCCGACATGATCAATTAACACTTAAGAAACATAACCACTTATTCACGAACCCAATCATACAAGCAGCATACATAATCAACACATTAAGTAACAACCAACCCAAATAGTTTTCACTCAAGGAAACATACAAACAAACGAAGTTGCGCTCGTGTTACTTACCTCGCCCAAAAGGCACATGCAGCTCGATTTCATACCGTCCCCACTGCGATTCGAATTCCCTATAATGAACATTATAGATTCCCATCAATTTATATTTATTCAATTTATGTGATATGACTGTGAATTACTTATATGAATGCAGTATTACATTATTCACATTCCTTTTCCCTCTTTTTTCTTAAACCTCTTCATCAAATGCTCTACCTACCATTACCACTCTTACTTTCCTTTACACCAAACTTCATTAATGTCCTAAACAAGTTTGTTTAGTTATACATAAATGTCAAGTACCCTCCAAGACACCCTAACCATCCTAGTTCACATTTCCCCCCTTCAAACCTAACCAATTCCTTAACATTTTCTTCAATCTCTGCCAAAAGGAACTACCCAATCAATCCAATACTTAAAACACTCCTACTATATACCAATTAAACTTACCCAAGTGTCAAAATGTAATAAGAATCACATTTGTGCAAAATCACCACTCAAAGTCCAAATCTCATCACTTCATAGGGCATTCTCTCTTTGGATGATTTTGAGTTCCTAATTCACTATTTAACATAAAAATGGTTAATACTAGGTAGTATACATCTCAAGCTTTCCAACGAGCCATCATTTTCTCAAATCGTAGCTACAATGAAAGAGTTATGGGGTTTGGAAAATTAGGGTTTCTAAGGAAACGTGAATGGAAGAAAAGGAAGGAAAACTTACCTAGATTCAATCCAAAAATCGATTCTGGAAACTCCTTAGTTGCAGATTTTGTGGAGGTTTAATGGTGGAGAGGGTTTTTGGTGAAGGAGAAGAAAGTAGAAGAAGAATTTCGTGTGGTGGTGGAGAAATAAGGAGGAGAGATAGGATTTTAGAGTTGCCTTTGGGCTTGGTTCCACTTTGCTTCGAAATTTCCTTTTTAACTCGGCAAACATTACATCCCAACTTCAAAATTCTCGAAGTTTATAATTTTTCCCAAATTCCTAAATTCCCAATTTAAAATAAATCTCAACTCTTCCCTTGTAATTAATTTATTAAAATAAATTGCGAAAAATTTCCCCTCGTTTTTCTACGTATTTTATTTTTAAATTTTAATTAAATGGAAATTTTGGGGCATTACAAAAGTGTTTATGCAAAATGAACAAACCAAACCGAATTTTAGTTCAGTTTTTAACCGAACCAAAGTGGTCAATTTTTTTAGTTCATTCGGTTTGTTCGGTTTAACTGAATTAATTTCCTTTCATTTATTTTTTGAATATTTTTACTTATTTTAAAGTATTTAGTTGTCTTTTTTATTTATTTACAACTTACCCATTTTATTTTAAGTCTAGATTAATATTGAACTATAATTTAAATAAAAATTCCGATTAATAATTCAAACAAATAAATTAACATATTTAAAATATATATAATTTTTTAATTTTTTTAAATTTTGATTTATTCGGTGTGTTTGGTTTATTCGATTTTCAAACATGAAAACCAAAACCAAACTGAAGAAACCAAACAATCCGACTAATAAAATCAAATAAGCAAAAAAAACTGAACAAATTGAATCGAAAAAAAGCCAATTTCACTTTGGTTCGGTTCAGTTCATCAGTTCGGTTCAGTTATGCCCACCCCTACCTCTACCAGACAATAACCTCAATGGACTTGATCTTCAAGAGCTCACACACATCATAAGGGTAAGAAGCCTATAGTGGAGGTTTCACAAGAAGTAATGGATTATATAGATGAAGCCCTATCACAGCTTCCCTTGATTCTCTTAAAAGCAAGGGAGGGAGGTCATCCTAGGTCGCCTGATTGGCAGTTTTAAAATTCAAAACCTCCGGACCAAGGGGCACCAACATAAATTTATTTGGTGGACACTTCTCTCGAGAGAGATAGACGTTGTGATGTACAATTGGTACTTGCAATGAGGCATCGTTCCTATTCTAGAGAATTGTCGTTGGAAGTTTATGTTAGGGAGAGGCATTGCCCCCTTCTCCCGCGCTCGCCATTGATGTAACGCCCCGAAATTTATACTATGAAAACTAGGAGAAAACGTCGAAAAACTGCCGAAAATTGGCCGAAAACGGCCTAGGAACGGCCATGAACCCATTCCACAGCCGTTTGCAATTCCCATAAGTTAGGAACGGCCAATGGGAACGGCTGCAAGGCCGTTTCCCATGGCCGTTTGGCTTGTTTCTGGCAGCTTAAATGTGTTAGACGCGAGGTGTTTCGGGGAGAGAGAAAAATTGGGGTTAGTTCATCCAAAACCATCCAAAAATCGTCCCTAAACCTCTCCACACTCAA